>LD699455.1:7749745-7765958 GCA_003118335.3 Papilio memnon
AAGTTGCTGCCAACATCAAGGAAGCAAGATTGCTATGGTTTGTCATCATGTCATGTCATTTTAACATTTGAAATTGATAATTTGACAAATGTAGGTAAATAATGAAATGAAGTTTTTATAATTTCACGCGGATGAAGCCGCACAGGAAAAGCTAGTAATAATATAATACAAGACTAAATGCAGCCTGTTATTAATTCACCAAAATATACAAAAATAAAATAGATACATTGTGCAACTTAATAAATTGATGTTATTAAAAAATAGTTATCAACGGTGGAAAATTTCAGCACGTATCAAAACAAGTCGCGGTAAAACCCACAAAAATCCTTCACTAACATAGACCGATCATACCGCAGTTATGTAAGGTTATTCTACCTTGAATTTATAATGGTAAGTAAGCGAAGCACAAAAAAATGTATACTTAACGCCGTCTTTAAAGGATGTTAATATTCAATCTATTCTAATATAATAAAGCATAAACACACACTTCTTTGTGGCGTAAGACCTCAGCAATTACAGTATATTTTTAAATAATTCTTTTTTTAATAAAAAGCCCTACACCTACGTCACGCTGTAGGCTATATATTTTCACGCCATTAAACTTAGAGGGATTATTATTATTTTGGATAAAAACCGTAATGTGGGAAAGAGACCATAAGTTGCTGCCAACATCGAGGAAGCAAGATTTCCATAGTAAGGTAATTGGTATTTAGACATTTGCAATTGAGAATTTGACAAATGTAAACAATAAAAAAAGTTTTTATAATTTCATGCGGATGAAGCCGCACGCGAACAGCTAGTACTATTATAAAATTAAACTTGATTATAGGTTATAAATTGAACAGTGTTCTAAAATGACCCTAGTATTATAAGATTCAACTTTAATGGCAGCTCGTAATCACCTGCAAGCGCCTTCAAAAATACGTACTAGCTAGGCCAATAAGCTGTAATGGGGACAAAAAAACGCGAACAGGTAAATTCTACCCCACATTCCTTTACATCCCTTACCTAAAATTAGGTTATGCACTGCGTCTCGTGTAAAATCAAGAACCGCCATATGAATAGAACTGTTACTATACCAAAAAATATGCAGTTCCTATTGCGTTGAGAGTACACGATCGCAAGCAGCCGTATATCAACAAAACAACTCACCAACTAGCGTGTACTTGATAAGGCATGGATGGCATAGGCTGTTGATGGGCTGCCAGTGCTCATTGTTCACCACGTCCGCCATCTCCTCAGATTGGTTAGTGAGGAACAACACGAACTCTTTGAACGTGACGTCATGTCCCTGCGCCAGCGACTCGTTCGAAGGATTCTCACGGTACGCCCGAATTATCCTCTTGCCCACTCTATCCTGTGATGATATTTAAATTAAAGATACCAAAGAATTAAGTACAAATACAATGCATAGAAGACCGAAGAAAGTATGGATATATTGTAAAGCAAATATGTAAGAAGGCAATGAATTTAGATATGACGGTTGATAGAGATGTATTGGAGAATAGTGAATGTAACCCTCCGTAGTGTATAGACCAAGAAAATTATACTTCTCACTTTATACTCTGTTGTTAGCGAAACGTGCCCAATTTAATCAAAATATCTTGTCTTTAAGATATCATTATGTCATGCTTCCCCAGTAATGTGGACTTTCCAATACAAAAAAATATTTTCAACTTTATCTTTTGAACGATATTATAGTTTATCGTGGTCGTAACTTCTTAAACATTGTGTTATTCAATTTATAAAAACAAACATTTTTTTTAAACGTGAATTTCCACTTAATAAGGTAAAAATCATATTCCTAGCTTTATCGTTTTGTTGATATAAACTGAGATAGCAATATATTTGTGCTGGTATTTTTCATTTAGGAGGTCTCGACCTTTCCTCGTGTGAGGCTGACCCAGATTATGCATACCGCATAGGTTACTGTGCTAATGTGAACCAAAATTCTTTTTTTTAAATCCTATTATTACCCTTACACAGTACAAAAATTCTAGAAGACATTAATTACTCTAATGTTGTGGACATAAGATGAAGTAAAGTGAAATTGCTAGCTATTATTGTATGAAAAAGTTTTGGCAAATATTTTGAATTTACTATGTTTTAGTAAAAAACGCGATGATTTAACAAGATAGACTTACTCGTAGAGTTGAAATAAATCCCGTAGTAAGCTAGTCTTAGTACGTTACAATTAAAGTCTATTTTACAAATCATTACCAAACTCGAATAACCAAGTGGATCGAAAAATTAAAACTAATGCGTGTTCTACATGTGTCCGATAAATGAAAAAAAAATTAGCCAATCATTACGATACGAAAAGTGGGACATAAAAGTTAATTATTTCGTTCCAATTCGAAGCAATTTTTGCTTAGACAAACTGCAATTTTTTCACTAAAACATTTTGCTATAGAAACTCTTTTCTTACATAACTATATCACAATCGTTGTCCGCGACTCCGTTAGAGTGGATAAAAAAAACATAGTAGCCTATGTGTTCTTCCAGACTATGTTCTACATCTGTGCCTAATTTCAGCGAGATCCGTTGAGCCGTTTAGAAGATATAATATTCGCATTTATAACATTAGCAAGAAGTAATATAATCTTACTAATATTATAAATGCGAAAGTTTATATGGATGGATGTTTGTTAATGTTTGTAGCCTATACGGCAAAACGAGCTGGATGAAATTTGGCATAGATCTAGAGCATAGTCTGGAAGAACACATAGAATAATTGCTTTTTTTTAATTCCACGCCGACGAAATCGCGGACGAAAGCTAGTAAATTAAATAAAACTTACAACTTTAAAATTAAACCACAATTTTAAATTTATTTTGCATAATCAACATTCTTTTACCGTTGGCCATTGCTGTTTCGGACTAACAAATAAAATACCTAATTACCAGTATTAATTATACAAAGTACATAACATCCGTTTTCGATTGCTGAAGATTTCCTTTAACGATGACGCAATACTATTTTAAAATTATTATTATACAAAATGTTTTAGTAACAAACGTCGAAACACGAACGGCCTTAATATTCAATACCTAAAGTAACTATTATTTGCTTGAAAAATTTTCTCATTGAAAGTAATTACTGCCGTACTCAATCTAGTCTCGCTTAGTATAGCTTTAATGAGTGTAGACTCTTAGAAAAGTAGAAGAGCAACTACACTCAGAGTTCCGAGTGCCTCACTTAGTAACTCTTTAAACTCAATCGTTCTATATGTTCAAATGATCGGAACATTCTACGTACGATTGTATCGAAAGAATTGTTATTTAATAATCAATGCCTGTTATATGTTTTTTGGTCATACTAATTAAGATTATCAGTATAAGAGCCGTTGCGTTTTTAATTAAAAACTATCCGAATTGAACGACCAACTTCCTAATAACAATACTCGCCTCGACTAATTAGTAAATATAATTAATCGAGACGAGTAACAGAATCGCAGAAAGAATGTGTTTTTTACCTTACATTAATTAATTCTACTACTTCAAGAGTCAATTAGGATCATCGCCCACAAGACCAAAGCTGTCAGCAATCGCGCGATATCGATGTGTTTACGTAGGGTAAAAGCATGATTGATGAAACAAGATTATAAACTTTGTCAACAGTACCTGAAAATATTTCGCGCTCTGTGTATCGCCTTCTAATTTATTCCGATACGCAGACAGCAATCGTTCAAACGGATTCCTGACGATGATCATCTTGTTATAATTATCCAACATAATCTGCCTATCTTCTTTGGGCACGGTGCTCAAGTTCCGGAACATTCCAGGCGAGTGAGCTAGGCTCGCGGGTATCGCCAGTACATCAGTCCCGTTCCATTTACCAGCCAATATCATAAGTATACGTTTCCAATTCGTACACGCCACCTTAAATGACACAGATTAAAAAATAAAATAAACGATAAACAAGATAGTAATAAGGAATGTTTTATTTTTGTTAATTGTTTTGCGTTTAAATAAATATGTAAAAAATAAATATAATGCCCTCCTTCTTTGTTGTAGTTAATTAGGCAGAAGGAGACTAAAACCAATATAACTGCCTTCATTTGCTTGAATTTATTAATTTGTTATTAATAGTTATTTTGTAAAGACTTGGAAGCAAGGAGTATTTAAAACCTAATACAAGTATTGCTGTAGAAGTAAATGATATTGTTTTTTTTATTAAAGAGTTTTTTTAACATTGCCTAAGTCTATTAAAAAAATGTAATTACTAGTGTGTTAGCATGTTAGTGAAAAATCATAGTGATGAGCAGAATGACGATTTTAGACACACGGACAATGATTATGAAATACTAGTTAACCTTCACAGACTCACCTTTGGTACGTAGCAATAAAGAAGTTTGTGTTCATCATCAACAAGTATGTGTTCGAGTTGACTTGGCGGTAAATCATCCAAACTCAAATTCAAGGGAAATCGACGACATGCTTCCTGTATAAGCTCTTGCCGCGCCAAGTTTAAGGACTGGGTCAATTCCAAAGAATGTTCGTTTGTCGATTCATTCTCGTTCCCGCTTACGCAAAAAAATACGCCCAGGAACAGCATGAAATTCCCGTTCCAAGAAAGCATCTTTCGCCATAACACGCACATAAAATATCCCTGAATCAAAACTTTAAAAATAAAATTTAAGTTACTTTTAAAATGTAGGGCATGTACAAATCGCACTTGTTAAACTATAAAACCATTTTTCTTTTTATTTTAACACAAAACTACATTATGTTTAACTTATAAAATTAAGTTTTAAGATACATTTTGAACTTTATAACCAAAAGTTTCCGTAAAATAGTTTTTTAAATCACTGACACTAACACCTCTCACAATATCAAAAACAAGACTAAAAGAATGAATGAATGAAAACATATGTCAAAGCGAACTGAACGCTAATGTTCACGTCATAGAGTAGGTGACAATATGATATCTGTGCGAAACAAACTTTTTTAGTTTCTTTATAATAACCATTTTTTTATAAATAACAATTTGTTTGATAATGAAAGGAAGAAAATGCAGTCTAAAATATCCCTAAACTTTTCAAAATGATCTCCTCTGCCTTGACACTCACTACGTCATTAAAGGGTTTTTTAATAAAAGAGCAATCGACTTTATTTATTTATTTAATTTCTATCACAGTAATCTTATTTTATCCATTTGTAGATATATTTCCATTACTGTTTCTTATGTTTTCTGAAACAAAAATTAATTTCCAGTTAAATTAATAGGAAACTCTATTTAACCATTCTACTCAATTGAGAGGCAAAAGGTCATCGTGGTATGGACATGTTATGCGACGAGACGATGGGGACATAAACCAGAAAGTGTTAAGAATGAATGTGGATAGCTACAAAGGAAGAGGAAGACCGAAGAAAGTATGGATGGATTGTGTGAAAGAGGATATGCTTAAGAAGGGAGTGGATTCAGATATGGCGGCTGATAGAAATGTGTGGAAGAGTAACACATACTGTGCCGACCCTCCTTGAGGGATAAGGGCAAGTTGATGATGATGACTTAATAAATTTCTTACTTAAATGCTGTATCCGAAACACCTCCGCGTATTGATGAACTTCTTCAAAAGCTTCCTCGGCTATATCCAACTGATTCTTTTCTAAAGCCAATTCAGCTAGACATCCCCAGAGTTTCATGTCTTTCAACGTACGACAAAGCTATATGTGAGTCAAACAATTAATTATGTCTTAAATAAGCATTTATGTATAAAGAAAGGGGACATAGTGGACATTTAGTGATTATGATTTAAACCGAACAAGCGATTTCTTATGTAACTTACCTGTAGAGCTTCACTCCACATGTTGGAAGCGACATATTTAAGTACCATCTCGACATGTATGACGCCGAGCGATAGGTGCATGACGGTTGATCCTTTCCCGCGATAAATACTCGCAACTCCATTTTCTACGCATTGTATGCTAGGGTTATAACCCATGTTACTGCGCAAATTTAAAAGCTTAATATTTTAATTGCGTCCCAAACAATTTCTTGCGATTAATGTCTAAACAAAATTTATTTACCTTGATGGTATAGAAATTACAGTTGTGGTAAGTTCTGGGCGAGTGTTGTTTTTCTGGTAAGCCCAACATACTACAGCTTCCTTCTTTAAGCCAACTAATAATTCAGATTCTGTACTCCACATAATGCTAAGCACTGCACGTGCTGTGAAAAATAACAATTTAGAGACAAACATTTTTTTTAGATTAGCTAATTTATCTGTGACACTTCTGAAATTTAAATCATTTTCTTGTTCATAAACACTTACATAGTACCAAAAGTTTTTGTTTTGGATCCTTCACAGTTGCAACTAGCAAATCACGCCTTCTATCTAGCAGTGCTACCTGACGCTCGTTGATGGGTCCAGTCTGACTCAATGCGACGCTGCATACAGCCGTATGGTGTTTTATCTTGGTCATGTTGTTATCCCCAGCCCCACGACTTATTGAATACGTCGCGGTCGGCAAATCATATACATAGACCACTTAAAGAAAACTTTATTATATCAGTTCTATTAAATAAATCGCAACAAATTTAGACTTATTCCTCAAGTTTTGTTTGAGTATTATAAAAAATCGTTACGACATACAAGTAGGATTAGTGTGGTCGATGGAAGCCAGTGTATCAGGTCCTAAAGATATTGAAGCTCGTCCGCGCGATTCGGAGTGTGAACTGATTTGAGGACTGGCCAGTAAACGACCCGTGTAGCTGTACACTGACACGCGACCACGGTCAACTATACACATACATCTGCAAATTGAAATTTTGTAATTACCCTCGATATAAACTTGTTTATACACAAAGCTAAAAAACAGGAAGGTAAAGCTTTGTATAAGGATGTGAGAGAAAAGTCAATTTAGTAAATTATTACCTCGAGGCCAAAAGAATCATACTGACAGCACCGTCCTTAAGGTCAAACGTCACTGGAGTATTCCAAGAAGTCAACTTGTGTATAAAGCACTGCTTTATCGTGGCCACTGCTAAATGGTCGAAACCTAGTGCAATTTGCACGACACTATCCGGATAATCAAGTTGATCACTTTCATCGGTTGTTATATCCTTAATCGCTATTACTTTACGTCCGATTTGCGTACAAGTAAAATTCTTCCAGTTGTAAGTCCTATTAAAAGAAGGAGATATTGAACAAATCGATATGTTCACCGTTATCAATAATATCAATGTTAGTAAAAGCAAAATACTTATTGGGTATTTGACTAAAGGTGAATACCATTACGAAAGATGCTAAAGAAATCACCTGCATGAGAATCTTAATTATGTTTTCCAATGTTTAGTACATGAGAGTAGAATTTTTACAGATTAGCAACTTAAATAGATAGGAACAGTAATGCAAAAATGATCACCTATCGATAATGTGTGCAAATATAACATGACCATCGGCGCAAGCTGCTGCTAGTTGCGTACCGTCGGGTGACCACGCTACACAGTACACACTGCCAACATCCAAGTCTAAAGAAGAGTTCGGCCACTTGGAATTAAAAAAAAATATAAATTAAATCTTGAAGTGACAGAATGCTTAAGTATAATTTACATAATAGTACATACGCCATCATCACTATGAAGTGACAATTTATTGAAACTGCCAGCGACAAACAAATCACCATGCGGTGACCAGCTGATTGCTGTACATGGATGTAAAAACTCCTTTGTCGAAAATATTAACTGTTGAAATGTATCCCAAACCTACAATTAAAACAATTGTTAGGATTATGTTTACGTAAAAGTAAAAAAAGCTTGATATTGTTAACCTTTATGTAGCCATCCTCATCACCAGAGACAATTAAATTATTACTTGCATTCCAACCAACGGATAGAATTAAAGACTCGTGTGCCCACCACTGAAATATTAATAACAATTAATAGTAATGAAAATATGAGAAAGATCCTGGAATCAGCGTGCTCAACAATAATCATTCAAGTATTTGATTAGCGATACTCGTACGTCTTGAGAGCTTATGTGAACGTATAAAACAATAGTCTGTATATGTACAAAACTATTACCTTAGTTATTTTGGTCTTTGCTTGCAATGGATGAATAACTAAATGATGCTTTTTAGTATACAAGATAGCATTACTATCAGGGCTCCAAGCAGCCATATAGCAAGACACATCTGATTCGACTACAGTCGATCTGAGTAGACCGCTGCATGACCATATCTTGACACATCCATCTTCTCCAGCTGAAAAATAAAATATTTGTTTATTGCGCTGTATACACTCATATTCATTCTGCGTAAGTTTGATGGACCAAAATAAAATGTATTTTGGATGAGAAGTCATCTCATAAGTTTCATATGATAAGAACGAACAACGATACCTGTTAAAATTCCATCGGCGTTAGGACTCCAAAGTGCGACTAGACAAGCTCCTTGATGTGCATTAATGCTCTTCTCAATGCGGCCATTGTAATTGACTATGTGAAATCTTTAAACAAAAAGTTTTTAATATGTTCATTATTCATAATTACCATTAATTGTTTAGCAAAACATCTTTCTAATCCTTGTATGTAATAAATCGTTTCTACTCACTTCCCATCAGTAGATGCTATCAATATAAAGTCAGTTTGTGACTTTTTTCCGCTATTGCTTATTTTTGGAAAAAGGTGAATTCCAGTTGGATATAAATCATCAGGAAACGTTGCAACGGTCATGCTTTCATTTGTTGCAAGGTTCCATTTTATTAGCTTATGATCATCGCTGAAATTTGATAAGAAAAACGTTGAAATATTCATTTGATTCGTTGTCTTCTTTTCATAAAAATCTACTTTTCTATACGGCATTTAGTAATTGGGATTACCGAATTAGATTTCATAGTAGAATCCCATGGTACAACTTTTCTTCAGACAAGTATACTAAAAATTTTAACATTTACCCGCAAGAGAAAACATCTTCAGTGTTATACCAACTAACGCATATGACCGCTCCGTCGTGTCTTGGTTTCTTAATCGTAGATACTTTTAAACGCATTTTCGCAGTCCTTAAGAGCAATCAAATTAAACAATCCAATTTAAAATTCTTAGTTTGTTTATGTCTTCGTAACTATAGAAACCGTAAAATTTCACATTGCCTATTTCCAATGTTACTCCTTCAATATAGTTTTAAGCACTATAATCATTATTGTAAATAATATTGAGATTGAGCTGTGCGTCTATAATTTAATAATTAATGTCGAGGATTTTAATGTATTAGATTAATTTAACCATTCTTCGGATTAATGTTTTACTCAATGATAGGGCATTCAAAGCTGTCAGTGTCACTATTAGACAGTGTCAATGTCATCTGATCATGTCATGTCATATTGATTAACCACATGGTTGTTAAAAGTGTGTTTTATTTCACAGTGAGTCTGTAATTTTCAAAAAAAATTAAATCATTACTGAACATTTCAAATTTATCATGTCGGACGTACCAGATCTTAGTAGCGATGAAGATCAATATGACGAAGATGATTGGCAAGAAATGGAAACCAGCAATTCTTCAATTACCTGTTTGTTTTGCACAACCGCACTGCCTACAATTGAAGAAGGTATCGTACATTGTGAGAAAAACCATAATTTTAACTTAAGCGCTCTCAAATCTAAACACCATATGGATTGCTATTCATATATAAAATTGGTGAACTACATTAAAACACATAAAGCAACATCTGAAGCTATAATGGATTCAGCAACGGCTCCGTGGAATGACGATAAGTACTTGAAACCAGTTGACAATGATGAATGGTTGATGTATGACTTTGATTCATTGGCAGAGAATATCAGTTCACCACAATCTTACCATGCTAATGTTGAGAATGGCTTAGTTACGTTATCACAAGCTCATTTCCTCGAATTACAAAGGACGATACAAACGCTTTCGGAACAGCTAAAAGAATCACAAACACATCTGCAGATGGCAAGAGAAGATATGAATAAAATGCAAAGTTCGATGAAAACAATCGTTGAAGGTAATACTAATTCTATTGCCAATGAAAGTGTAACAGTTGATTGTGTCTCCAAAGTGCCGTTAGAATGTGATGAAGGGTACTTCAGTAGTTACGCACATTTCGGTATTCACTATGACATGCTCTCTGACAAGGTACGCACTGAAAGTTATAAAAATGCAATCTTATTTAATAAAGAAACATTTAAAGACAAAACAGTATTGGATTTAGGATGTGGGACGGGAATTTTGTCAATGTTCTGTGCCACCGCAGGGTCTAAAAAAGTATATGCGTTAGACCAATCTGAAATAATTTATCATGCTATAGATATAATTACGGAAAACAATTTAACAAATGAAATTAAAACTATAAAAGGTAGGCTTGAAGATACAAAGTTGGATGAAAAAGTTGATATAATTGTGTCAGAGTGGATGGGATACTTCTTGCTTTTTGAAGGGATGTTAGATAGCGTTATATATGCTAGAGACAATTATCTCAACCCTGGGGGTATATTATTACCGAATCAATGTAACATAAGTTTAGTTGCGAATGGAGATATAGACACACATAAAAAACTTATCAATTTCTGGTCTGATGTATATGGATTTAAAATGAATTGTATGAAATCAGAAGTGATTAGAGAAGCAAGCGTTGAAGTTGTGGATTCGAAAAATATTATTTCCGAACCATGCGTTGTAAAAGATATCGATTTAAATACTTGTAATACAAAAGTAGTTGATTTTACATCACCTTTTGAACTTTGTATCACACGGGATGGTTTTGTGACGTCACTTGTTGGTTATTTCGATACATTCTTCAATTTACCAACTCCAGTCAGTTTTTCAACAGGCCCTCAGGTTACACCGACTCATTGGAAGCAAACTTTGTTTTATTTTAAGGATTGTACAGAAGTGAAAAAGGGTGATATTATTAAAGGCACTATTACATGTAGTCGTTTAAAAACTGATGTGAGGGGACTTCTTGTACAAATTGATGTATTCGGTAAAACTCATAAGTATATTTTAAGCTAAGCTAAGTCAGTGAAAAATATATTTGTTAACTTCAAGCATCATCAATGCATTTAGGCAATAAATTAAGTAATTGTCAGTTGTAATAAGTTTTAATAGTGGTGATATTTTCACATATAAGTTAAGATATGTATGTCACCATAGTTTTTTTTGTAAAATAGGCAATGTTTATTTTTTTAATTAATATTTATGTATTCATATTCAAACAGATTACCGCTTTATGAACAAGCACAACATTATTTTGCTTAAGAGAATAATTGTATAGACATCTAGAAAAATATTGAGAAAAGCTTTTTTGCAGTTGCTTTGTAAGTAAAAAAAATTTATTACATATTATAATAGAAAAAATATACTGCAAATATTGTTTTGAAGAGCATATATTTTAAAAATTTCAAAAGCATTAGTTGCATTAAGAAGAATGTTACAGGATGTAATAAAAAATACACAATTATTTTCTACGAAAAATCTTTATTTCATTTTACACATAATTTAAATATTTCTTAAGAGTGTGACATCTAATTATTTACAAGTAGAAAAAGAATAAATAGTGGATAGAAATGATATTTCACATACAAATTACATATCTGGTAAGGAAAAATGGCCAAATTTACAAAAGAAATGCAAGACATAATTCTGTTTAGTCTTTACAATGAAGCTTAAATTATAATTATTATGTGATAGGACATGTTAATAAATTAATAAAAAAAGTTTTCCACGTGTCAGAATATATATAAAGATTTCATATAAAGATCAATTTTACAACTATTAGACATATTGCTTACCTATGAAGATATGGTAAAATTTAAAAATCGTTCATAGCATTCTGTTTATTGCAGAAACACAATGACCCCCGCTATAAGCAATCATTTAATAACTAAACATTGGAATGTTAAGAAATTACCTATATACATAAATCGAAACTTTTATTCCATATTAATTCATTATTTATATTATAATGCTTTTCAGTAAAACAAACGGGACAAGCTTTCACATAAATGCAATTAATATTTATTCAGGAATGTACAATTATAGTGTTTGGACAACTACATTTAACTATTTACTTTGCATATCATTGATAGTGATGCCAGTTATTGTTTGGACTTAATTCCTAACATGAAGTAATTTAAAACATCTAATAAGTTTTTAAATTGTACCTGTTTTGACATTTCAATGTTGGTAACTCTTAAATATTGCCAGATACTTGAGCCATAGACAAATTGAATCTAAACCGGACTCAAGATACAGACAAAAAGGTTACTTTGATTTCATAAAATGTTTGGGTTTGATATTTTTTTAATAAATAAAGCTAGTCTACATATTTATAAAGCTATATCCCCAATAAAACTGCATTAATAAACTACGTATTTATGATGATTACACTATACTTAAATTATTACTGCAACTACATAGTATTCTAAATGCACAATATACAGATTGATAAATCTATTGCTTACATAGATGATAAATTTATAAAAAGATCTATTGTAAAATTTTCTACAATAAGCGTCACCAGTTGGATTATAAATCTACCCTTACCACCCTTGAAAACATCAGATAGGGACCTAAATTTTGCATGATTATGGATTTTTGATTTTGATATTCGAAGACAGTGGTCCCACGTACCTTCCTTGAAAACTAGGCCTCTTGTACAAGAGTTTATTCTATTTCCAGTGTAAATTATCAGTTTCAGACGAAAATTTTGGCACTTGTGGGTAGCACTTGGCCATTAATGGTTTTTGTCACAAGAATATAAATTTTTACGATATTATTTTCAAGCCAAAAGATAGTCTAGATGTAGGACGGTATACTTATGCTGGGTCCTCTAAGGTTTGATTTCGTACAGGCCAAAATCCTGCATCTCATAAATTCCTTTTCCGATCAGTCTGATACAATAGATGTAGAAATAAACATTGATAGGTGCTTTGAGCATGACGTAAAGACAATACAATGATAAATATCTACTTGTTTTACTAAGCTATTTTGTATATAATCAAAAGAGTTCCTATTCACGCAAGTTAGCTATAGGTACAATGCTCTAGTTGTCTATGATTTGAATAGTTTTTTTTAAATTTTAATATAGACAACGTTTGGTCGGGGAATATCAGAATTCTCCAATTATATCGGAAACATTAAAATTAATAAGCGTATTTTTATATGGGTTAATAAATCTAGTTTTACTAATATACATTTATAATAAATATTACAATAATATGCCATTGAAAATATGTGCAGATATATAGAATGCTGTAGAAATATTAAGTTTTTATGTTTCCTCCATAACCAGCATTTTATTTATAGATTACATTTTGATACTTAATTTTTCTATGATTTTTACTACTATTAATGGATTATTTTAATTTATATCGACACTGCAAATTACACCTTTATTGCAAGATAAGCCGCATCTATGTATTACAATTTATTTAATTAATAATTTCTTATAATAACTATTGCGATATGAACTACTGAAAACTGAGAAATTCAACAGCCCTACAAAGATATATTTTTAATTGATATGACTATGCAAATTACTTAAGTTAATAGTATGAAAATTAATATCTGTAATTAGGAACTTAAGGGAAAAATAAATTATTGATATATTTATATGTATGACTATAGACTAGGCGCAACAAGCCGAACATACGGAAAGCCAACTTAAGCGTAACTTATCTAACGATTTACACTAGAAGCGCCGCGATCGCGGGTCGCCGATTCGAATCCTCACTACGATGTCTTCCATATAAATGTACAGATTTCGTGCTATTTGAATTTGTGCGTGCACAATTTATCTACATTTGCCTTTACTATGGTTTCCAACTACCGAGATAGTTCAATACAAATATTTTTTTTTGTAATTATAATTAATAATATAAACACCAACGACTTTTTAAAATACTTTAAAGAAACTGGCAACTTATGATAGAAAATTACAGTTTTTGTTAAATGATAAATTTTATATTGCAACAATTACTGTACGTAAATCTAAAATGACGATATAATTATTATGCCTTTATATGAATAGTGTCACAATAAGTTATTTTTAGAGGTGTTAACACATAATTATATTCAGATATTTTCTGTTTGTAACACTGTTCATATAATCATTATATATTAAGAATTATCGTACTTCACTTAATTTAAATGCAAAGCGCAAATCGCATATTCACGATATTTTAGTTCTTTTTCATGAGTGATTGAAACATGTTGCAACACGATGTTTTCACACTATTTACAAATGTGGCCAAATATTATTCTTCTGTTGCCACTGGTTGCTCTGCGTTGTTCTCTTCTTCAAGCTTAGCTCGGGCTTCTGCATCTGGAAATTGATTTCAATAACTAATTATTTTACGGCTATTGCTCACGTCTACTTTTTTCGGTGACGGCACCGACCAGTTTCAGACCCTGCGGAGGTCCTTCTTCAGGGCGAGTGTCAATGGGCTTGTTTCGCGGTCGAGTCGCGCCTCGCATTTGCGAGTGCACACACAGTGCGAGGCGCGACGCGACCGAAAAAAGTAGACGTGAGAGACACCCGTAAAATAATTAGTTATAAAAAGTCTCACGAACGTTTAAATAATTTAATTGATTTCAATAGTTAGATAAGAAGCTTTAAAACGCCGAAGGACCGCACATTTGAGGAATTGGTTAAAAGGTTTTTAAACTATGTACCTTTAGCAGCTTGTTCCTTCCATATTTTCTTATTATCGCTCAGACATGCCACCCACGGTTTCCTAATTTTAAATTTATTGCTTCCTTCTGCACCTGAAGTAAAATTGTATTATAAATAATTCTGTTATTACAGTTCGTGAGTAGATTATGCCAAAACTAGGTTTACTAAAGTGACTTTGTTGAATTATTTTCTTATAACAATACCTGTATTCTCCTCATTAATGGGCTCCTGTCCGCTAGTATTCGTTGTGTTCTTTGTGTTAGAGTGTAGCGGTCCCAGTATACATTCCAACATATCGGCACACACGCCCATACTGGGCTCCACGATGAATTCAATGAATCCAATTTGAGATTCTGCTACGAGAGTATTATTCCGATCACACAGGGGACTGAAGGGTAGCCCTAATTCCCGTTCCTTGTCTCCCTGCAGGAAGAACTCGTCCAACAAGCTCATAGTCCACCGATGATGGAGATCCCATCTCTGTAAGCAGTACCATTTTCTGTTTGTAAAAATTTTAGAAACCTTTCTTTAGGCAAGTAGTCTTTAATCAATTACTGTATCCATGGCTATATTACCTTCCTAATATAAAAAAGAAAAATGACAGTCGGGTGTCTCCCTCTTGCTGTTATATAAGAAAAAGAAAGCAAGAACGATTGAAAAGAGATAATCTCCTCAATAATCGAGATGCAAAGAATAAGAGTCACATCACGCATATTTTGAGCAGGTTGTGGTATTTCTGTAGCCTATTTGTGGAAGAACTATTAGTGCTGTAGCTAACTAAATTTACTGAAGTTATTACCTTAGCTGGATGCGATATATCGCAGCAGTGGAGCACAAGGGACACGGCTTTGGACTTGTCGACCGTGGGTTCGGCGAGTGTGAGCAACGACCGCATATTCTTCAGCTGCTGGAAGTGGAACGACATGTCCGTCGCCAGCACCATATCGATGACGAGTGTGCGGAACTCACGGAACTCATCCCGCGATAAGTTCTGCAGAATGTTGCATTCCTCGTCACGCATTAATCTGAAAGGTTGAAAAGAATTGACTAAAGATGTATCAATAGAAGATATTTTGTTCTTTCTCACATTGACATTCTAACTGCTGTAGATCGTCTCATAAATTACGCAATAAATTAAAATGACTTTGAATAATCACCAGGACCGGAGGCGACTATTAAAGTGTTCATTTCCATCAACAACTTGGTGTAAACTTTGCGACGAATTTTACGAAAGTCGAGACCCGATCCATCACAACTCTCGAACCAAGATTTATGATAATCTAACCAGTTAAAGTGTGATTTTCTTGTTATAGCTTTATCAACTCGATTAAAACTTCATTAACACGTTCTATGCCGAGAAAAAAATCGCAGGTTCCTATCCGGGCCGTGTCGGTCAGTGATGGTTAACATATTGACTTTCAATTTTTTCATTTCATTCGAGACTTTTAAATAAATTTAGAAACTTTGAAAGAAAAACAACAATTACCATAGAAAGAAATTAATAAAATAAAAGAAAACAAAAGCATATAAGCACAAAAAAAAATTAGTAATTTTATACAGATTAAAAAAA
>LD699455.1:7801311-7814446 GCA_003118335.3 Papilio memnon
AGAATTTTGAGTGTGGATGTTTGGAATGTTACGAAAATTGATATTTAAACCACCAAGTGGATTTTCCAAACCCTTAATTTCATTCGGAAAAGTCCTAATTTGAGTTAAGTACATAGTAATATAGTTATATGAGATGTGTTTTGTCTGAAAATAAATGATTGAGAAAATGAACTCATCATTAATTCAAAACATTCATTTATGTAATCTTTTGTAATCACTTAAATGAAGTTAAGGTAGCCCAAAGGTAAGTTATTAACTGTATTAAATGTGATCCGACAAGATATAAAGTGTTCAGTAACATACTAACTTGTAGTAACTTGGATAACTAAGTTGTAAATAAGTTGTAACAGATTTAGATAGTACAGATAGTGAAATATCATTTACAAACTAAACTAAACTTAGACTTAAACTTTTCTTTTTTAATATTCTTTTATAGTTTTAAAGTAATTATTTTATTTCAATGTTATAATTTTTTCCTAAGTAAACTCGTCCTCTATCTATACTGATATTTTAAAAAGGAAAGATTTGTATTTTTGTATGTATTGAAATAACTCAAAAACTACTGGGCCGATTTTAAAAATTCTTTCACCGTTAGAAAGGTAATTTATCCGTGAGTAACATAGGCTATATTTTTTAATTTCACGCAGGCGAAGTCGCGAGCAACAGCTAGTAAATAATATAGCCAAAATGCGATATTATATAATGAAGTTGATAAAGACATAATTAAAGGTCATAGAGATTTACAGCCTAATTTATTTGACGTTATCACAAATATTTAAGCTTGCCTTGAGTTTGGAAAATGTTAGCTTTTGTAACCAAAGCCCGAGGCCTGTTGGAACATTGCCCGGAGTAAAGAATTTCCAACAAAGTTAAATCTCCCATTTAATGTTCTCCAACTTTTTGATATGTTTTTTTACAAGATTAATATGTCATACTGCTAATTAGAATAATATTTAAATGTCATATCAAGAGTAGGTGCTTCTTTTTGAATATTTTGTCAATCAACTATATGTTCAACAATGTTTTTTTTAACATCATCATCAGCTCACTGTATGTTCCCACCGAGTGGCTCGGAGCCTACCCTGTGTTAGGGTGACTAGGCCATAATCAACCATGCTGGCCAAGTGCGGGTTGGTTGACTTCACACATGTCTTTGAATTTCTTCGCATATATGTGCAGGTTGCATCACGATTTTTTCCTTCACCGTAAGAACGTCGGGTAAATTATGTACATATAAAAATTCGAAAAATCACATGTTTTTTTAAAACGCAGTAAAATCAAAATTACAAAATATAGAGCGTAGCTTAATTATTTAACTTTGTATAAGATTCAATATCGGAACATTATTCCTTTGTCATTCGTTTTCATAAACAAAGGGTTTTCAATCGATGGTCGCAAAATGTCACGGTCTAATAACACAGGCTTTTGGGAATTGATTAATTTGAAATCTGATTATGACTGAGCCCCGGCCGAAAACTATCGTAGCACGACTGATACAACTTGATCAATGTTACCGCTAACAAAAATAATATAAGAGAAAGAATTTAATTTCAATTTATTATTCTTTTCCCTTATGTAATTAAGGATCAATACACAAAAGTTAAGTTTTCTTCATATAAGACTAGCGTTTGTCCGTAACTTTCGGCGTAAGATTGTCGGGCTATGGCAAATTTCTTCGAGATCTGTTAAACCGTTTTGGTAATACGTAGTAATAATAAATCCATCCAATTTTTTGCATTTATAATACTAGTATGGAATATGATTACATTCACATGGTGAAAAGGTAACATTTATTGGCTGTCACACGAGGCCTGCCTAGCAACTAAGCAGTATAAACTCCTTTATAAAGTTGCTTTAATATAACTTGAAGTTATTGGAAAAGTTTCGCATTGCTAAGTTGCTCGTGAACTTCGTCCCATGTTATCGCAACGTTTGCTTTGCTAGGGTCATATCTAACATACTTGGATAACTTTATGGCAATTTAAAAGCACTTAAATAATTCAAACTTTAAAGTGTGGGATAAACAATTAAATTTATCGTCATCACCAGCTTACTAGTGATTAGGCCATAATCAACCACGCTGGCTCACTGCGGGTTGGTTGACTTCACACATATCTTTGAATTTCTTCGCCGATATATGCAGGTTGCCATAAGAATGTCGGTTAAATTATGTATATATGAAATTGGAAAAATCAAAAATCACATTGTTACAAGTCAAGTGCTAACCCCTGAGCCACCGACGCTCTGAAATTAAATTCCGATTAAATAATTACGGAATTTTTGAAAAGATAGACTTTTCAATGTTAATATGACTTAGGAAAATAAATCAACAAAAAGTCTTACATACTTAGTTTTATTTGCTATTTAAAAAGATTGTTTTATAATATTTTTCGTGTCATTAAATGATATTTAAAAGACGTTTTGTTTCGCTTCAAAGTACGAGTAATACAGACTCCTTGAACAATTCCCATTTTGGGATTCGATCGTATAATTCGCCGTAAGTTATATTTATACGCCAATTCTTATATCGTTGGGGGATAGTAAATGGTAATGTTATGAGGAGGTACGGTCTTACTGTGGAACACCAGCGATATCACGTAGGAATGAAACGAGCATTGCACGTGACATCGACACAAATGAACCCCTTTCGTCACTCCGAACTATAATAATGGAGTTTGCTTTGTAGAACTAAAACACAACCAAAGTACTCTAGTGTTTTTAAAATGAAAATATTCGCAGTTTGTCCTAATAATGATCTGTAACTTTAAAAGATGGATTGATTATAAACATCCCTTGAATGTCATAGGGGTTGAAAAAATAACTAGCCACAGATTACTAAGGTACAGACAAGCATGTTCCAGATAATTTGGTCACTAACATTTGAGAACTGACTGAGACTTGTAATTAAGATGTTTAAGACCTGTTTCGCTAAGTCTCGATTGTTACTAAGCGAGAGTTTAAATGACCACTAACCCTTAATTTAATAATGACCTGTGTGACATAAAACTAATTTTTAAAAATTTTCTGTAGGTACATATTTTATATCCAAAAATATGATTTTACTAAAAAAAAACATTTTTTTGATACAAAAAACTCCGTCGAATTAAGGGTTAAGCAACTTTTAGTACTGTAGTTAGAATTATAAGAAAAATATCGTGTGGATTTACAAAAGTTTGCGAAGGCTCTAGGGTATTTTAGCTGTCACATAAATTTTGTCAATTTTTATTAAACGCCGAACTTGTGTACTCGGTATTTGATTAGTCAAATCACGTACTATGGTCGTTGCGGTAGTACGTGATGTCGCCTGCCACGCTCTGTGGGTTTGTTTGTCTGTCAATAACGTTTACTTCGATATAGCCTTTGTCTCAAATAGATTTGTTTTATATTGAAGGAAAAATCCACTCTTTCTCCTTCAATTACTCGCTGTTTATTTATTACTTGAATCACAGAAAGGTTATGTACTACTATGGTTTGTAAGGTTTGTATGTATGTATGTGTATGTACATTCCAAAGTAACTGTGGTAGAGCCCGCTTTAACATCTTAGCACGAATGGGTCGGCTCGCCCGGTGTAATACCACGACCACACAGAAGACAGACGTGAAGTGAGAGCAATTCCACGTTTCGTCTGATGAGTGTGGTGCCGGATGCCCAATTTTAGTCCTTTTCCCGTTCCACCCTTATTCATAAGGAAAGGATTGGATGGGAAAGTGGATTTGAGGTTGGAGCAGACGCATAGG
The DNA here is from genome assembly GCA_003118335.3 of Papilio memnon. Classification (NCBI taxonomy): domain Eukaryota; kingdom Metazoa; phylum Arthropoda; class Insecta; order Lepidoptera; family Papilionidae; genus Papilio; species Papilio memnon. The sequence goes on from LD699455.1 coordinate 7,805,050, forward strand.
AGGGGGAAATATCCTCTTAATGTGCGTCTCCTCCTCCGTCGATTTAGGGTAGGCAACGCATCTGCAATTGCGGATGTCTATGGGCAGAGGTCGCTTCGCCATTTCGGCGGTTTTAGGTGGCCGCTTGCTCGTTTGCCACCTTATTGTATAAAAAAAACTGTATTTAGGTTATTTTTTTAAAAGTGTATCTATATCTTGACTTGTTAAAAGTTTGAACTGCCACTTGAGTCTGCAGCCAGTTAAGTAAGGCAGCTTATTGATTTTTTAATGTGTTCTTTGTTGTTATTTAATTGACTTAGACCTGGCAATATTATTTATGCATAGACGTGTTAATTGCGTTGCATACCATTTAAACATACTTAACGTGCTATCAATAGCAAGAGAATCCTAAGGTAAAGCGTTGTCTTAAATACCTAATCATCTTTAAATATAATATTTAATTTAAAAAAACTGTTTAAACTTCCGCGAGACAATGTAAAATACGATTTAAAAACCGACTCTACGAAGATATACGTGAGTTCAGCGGTTCATAATTTGTTTTGCTTTTAATTGCCGTAAATTCCTCAGACACAATCTAGTTCAATCACATGCAACCACAAAATTCAATCAGCATACATCATATTTATAACGCAACGTGTTATGCGGTTCGTTTTGACATGGACATAAATTATCACACGCAGCTTTACAGTGACTTTTATATAATACAAATTCATATTCACAAAGCAGGGATTAAAATTGATATTGTTGAATAATAACACTAAGGTTTCATAGTTAACTCATCTGGCATTAAGAATTCATCTTATCTTACTAATATTATAAATGCGAAAGTTTAGATGGATGGATGGATGGATGGATGTTTGTTAGAGTTTGTAGCCTAATCTACTGAACGGATCTCGATGAAATTTAGCATAGGCATAGAGGATAGTCAGGAAGAACACATAGGCTACTCACTTTTGTTTTTTTTTATTCCACGCGGACGGAGTCGCGGGCGAAAGCTAGTGTATTAATAAAAAAACATGTTTTCATTATATAAATAACTAGCTGTTCCCTTGTGGCTTCATCTGCGTGAAATTATAAAAACTTTATGTTTACCTACATTTGTCAAATTATCAATTGCAAATGTCAAAATGACATGACAAACCACGGCAATTTTGCTTCCTTGATGTTGGCAGCAACTTATGGTCTCTTTCCCACATTAGTGTTTTCATCCAAAATATTTACCCCCTAAGTTTAATGGCGTGAAAATAGCCTAAAGCGTAACGTAAGTGTAGGGCTTTTTATTATTATAAAAAAGAATTAATCAAAAATATGCTGTAATTGCTGACATCTTAGGCAACAAAGTGTGTGTTTACGCTTTATTATATTAGTATAGATTTATACGTGCAATGACAAAAATTGTTTATTTTATAATTATAGTAAACCTATTCTCGCCAAGATACATTTACTTTCTTCTATACATATAATAAAATTGGAGTGTCTGTTTGTAATATTAATATAAAAATTCCAGATTTCGGGAAGATGATGTATTTGCGTTGCTTATAACGTAAATCGCATTTAATTTTTTTTGTCCGTCTGTCGGCAAGCCGCGTTTGTTCAGGGTAATCTCCGAAATAGCTGGGACGATTTCGACCGGACTTTCACTGAAGGGTTGCTGACATGGACGGGCATATTATACGCTACTTTTATATCTTAATATTGCGTGGACGAAGTTGGGGGCAACAGCTAGTCTTTGATAAAATCCATTACATTACTTAAGTTTGAAAACATGATTTTACTTACCAATTTTTACTAGCCAACCTTTTCCTAGAAGGGTTACCTCTAGTCATTTTCTAACGTCTATGGAAATTAGTAAACAGTTATTAAATACAAATCAAGCAATGTTTTAAGACAAGTGATTGGATGTTACTCTTTTCATTGGATATAAAATGTTATACAAGAAGTGCTATCTCTCGGGACAGAGAAGTGACGGAACAATGTCACGTCGGAAGTAACTTACTTAAACTTTCAGATTGGGGTTGATTAAATCTAATCCAATTTAACGTCAACGAGAAATAAGTAGGTACTGTGAGTAAACGAACCGTTTTAATAAAATAAAATTAGATAAAAATTGCATGATTAATAGCTCCGTAATTCCAGTACTCGACTACGCTTATAACCATAACCATCCTGATAGTTTATTGTTTTCTAATACAATCAATCCTTTAGGAATCAACCAACAAACATACAAAAATATACCTTTCATTTAACATATGTTTCACCGTAAAGTATCTCAGGTGCTATCAAGTCTTCGTGCAGAAGTGTAGAGGATGGGCGATAAATGCATTTGATCTCAATTCAATTTCGGCTAACGTCAATGCAGACACGCCTTGGCGCGCTGAAGTCGGTTAACAAGTTTAGAGGAAGCAATTAAACCCAGCCAACGTGTTAATGCATTCAATTCCACTTAGTTACACTTGAATTAGTTTTAGACTGTGTAGCTATGAGTTTCCATTGTCGAAACTCTTGCTTAAAAACATATCACTCGCTTTCGGGAATGAAAACTCGGAAGTTTATAAAGTAAAATTTGAAACAAAAACCTGCTGTGTTTTGTTTATTACAAAACATTGTTTAAATGGCTTTTGTTTTATCTAAAAGGTTTGTTCGTCTGTTGTTACTTTATATCGGGAGTTGGGTCGGTTTCAAATGGATTAAAAATATTTATTGTAATAATTTTTTACTAACAATCCAGTTTCTTTATATCCTGTACACATGAATAAGTATTTTTCAAAAACCTTGTGTGATAAACATCAAGTTTTTCTAAATGAAGTCGAATTATCTAACGATCTTATCATTTCATCTTAAATCTAAATTAAAAAAGGTTGTGATTTCAATATTGTAAGACACTTGCTAGATAAAACGTGTTATAATCGAAAAGGTTATGCGAACGATATCGTCAGACCATGCAAATTAAGTCGTTTCACCGGGTCGTTCCCGGCGGAGCAAATTAATTTTTATCCACGTTGATCCCACACTTATCTGAGTGTTAATTAAGGTTAAGCTTTTAATTTAAAATCAATATGAACAAAGACTTACATCGTTTTAACACAATAACGTTAAGTAGAGAAAATAATATGGCATTTTTACTGCGAACAGATTTTTTTTAAAAATATGCATGTAGTTGTTAATTTAAATTGTTAATGTTAGAAAAAAAGAATTGATTATTTTTTTTCTTTTATTTCCCTAAGTAATAAATGGATTACTGATAAACATCAAATCATCGTGTACAATCGCGTAGACAGTTTTTATAAAGTTGACACTCCCTTATCGTCGATGGACATCGGACACTGCGGGTGTGTCGCCATCTAAGCATGTCGTGTAGATAAGTATAGTTTATTTCTACTTACGATTGTTAGTGAAAGTGTACACAAATACAGTCGAGTAGAAAAGTGCTATACGGATTTGTTTATTTACACTTAGTTGGTGAAACTGATACAAAAGTGTTACACAATTGTTTGTTATTTTTTGATTGGAGTGTTCCAACAATTATATCAGTCATTGCAAAAAGATGTAGAATACATGCATTAAATTCTGGCAGTAATCATACTAATATTAGTATTATAATATTATAAATGCGAAAGTTTGGATGGATGGATGGATGTTTGTTAGAATTTGTAGCCTAAACGGCTGAACGTATCTGGATGAAATTTGCCAGAGATGTAGAGGATAGTCTGGAAAAACACATAGGCTACTTGCTTTTGTTGTTTCCTTCCACGTGGATGGAGACGCGAGCGAAAGCTAGTTTTTTTTTATAATTTTCTTAATTACGTGACACAAACGTTTATTAGATTTGTACATATAATGAAGGCATCGTGTTACGTGCTCAATGAACTGCGTTCTCAGCGGTTACTCCCATTTGTCGAGGCCTTAATACACTCGCGTTTTATATTTCACGTGCCACCAATTTGCCGAACAAAAGGGTCTGAGTAAGTGGACAGTTTGTTAATTAAACCAGCACATAATTGACTTTTGTGTGTGCAATAAAATACATACCACGAGAGAACATTAGTTAATAGGCTTTTTTCAATAAACGAAATTAAACCTTTTTTTCTTTATAACATTTTATGAATAGCTTTCGAATTAAAGAAACAAATGTAACTAGTCTATTTGTCCAGACTATCCTCTACATCTATGCCAAATTTCATCGAGATCCATTCAACAGTTTAGGTTACAAACTCTAACAAACATCCATCTATCTAAACTTTCGCATTTATAATATCAGTAAGGTTGCTTGTTGTAAAAATATACTCATGCGAAACAAAAAACAAAACAAAAAAAGAAACAAAACTCATCGTATTTAATCCGATCTCAATTTATAGATCGGTTTTACGTCGGCAGCTCCTTATGGCTCGTAAATAGAAATCTCGTAAAGTTCAACCTGACTATTTATTACTTATTTTAGAGCTTTGAAAGACGTGCGATTTCATAGCATTATCTTTATTTAACTTTATCGAGACTTATGATATAGAGACTTTATAATAAACAATATTTTTCCATTGTATAATTGTTGGAAATGAGGAATTATGTAATGAACATCATTTATTGTCCATGGCAGGGTTTCCCAAACTATGGGTCGCGACCCACTGGTGATTCGCGAGCGAATATTGAGCGTGTCCCGTCTGTAGGACGACACACTGAGCCAAGTAAATACCGAAATAAATTGGATTTATCAAACTCACTGCGATTAAAAGTAACTCGTGTTGAAATTGAATGAAATCTGTGATGGCGAAAAACAGGACACAATTTCATCGTTCCCATTGAAATAACCTTTTTTTATCGGTGTAATTAATTAAATAAGTTATAAATTTTTTTTACTAAAACTTATCTGAAAGCTCCTGTTCAAAACCGTTACCGATATGAATTTTCATATCGGTAACGGTAACGGTTAAATTTCCTGGAGGTGGTTCCTGAGTTGTTGAACTTTCATTAGATGGGTCGTAGTCCAGGCAACTTTGGGAACCACTGGTCTATGGATTTATTTTGGAACATTCGGGTGTTTATTTTGTTGATACATACGTGTCTGTTTTTTCATAAGTCTGTGATTACAGTCTTATAAAGGTAAAATTGTTTAGACAGGTTTTTAATATCTCATTTCTATTGAATTCGACTATAAATTGATTATTTGATATTTAATACACTAATGTAATAAAACAAAATATGAATCGTCTTCTATTCAATTATCAATAACATATATGTACCAATATTGTTAGTTTGTGAACATAGTTATGATAAATCAAAGAACATTTTGTTTCTGAATCAATTTTCTACATGGCAGCCTTTCACGTCTAATCATTGCTTTGAACGTGAGCTGTCGCTTGCCATGTATCGACTCGTTGCTTGTTAGTCTCCACTGGTGAAACAACTGCATAAATATATCTTTGTCCCTTTCACTTCATTAATAAAATAGAGATAAGAATATATTTTGGCCACGTAATTTTATTCTCGAAATTCATGGTTAATTTAGTTCGTTGATATTAGTGACCTTGAGTTAATTTTTTTGTGTTTTATGCTTGGAATTCTTTATATTACTAATTTCTAATTAGCGGTCTGCCCCCGCTTCGCCTGGTGGTAAAGGAGATACGTCTCATATATTTTCTGTCATATCCATACCCTTCCCGTTGATGTAAAATATAGCCCATTACTCAGTGATAACGTAGCTTTTTAATATCAAAAGAATTTTTGAAATCTGTTCATAACTTTCGGAGTATGTTCCCTTGCGGCTTCATCCGCGTGAAATTATAAAAAAAATATTTCATTGTTCACCTACATTTGTCAAATTATCAATTGCAAATGTCAAAATGACATGACATGATGACAAAATATTGCAATCTTACTTCCTTGATGTTGGCAGTAACTTATGGTCTCTTTCCCACCTTAGGGTTTTTATCCAAAATATTTACCCCCTAAGTTTAATGCCGTGACCATACATAGCCTAAAGCGTGACGTAAGTATAGGGCTTTTTATTAAAAAAAGAATTATTTAAAAATATGTTGTAAATGCTGACATCTTAGGCAACAAAGAAGTGTGTGTTTACGCTTTATTATATTAGTATAGATATACGAGTAGATAACTATTAAAATAACGTACAAATTTATCATTGTACTAAAATTTTGCGAGCTTTTAGGTTTTCTCGCCTCCGTTGCATGTCACATCATTTATCTGTGTCATTTATTGGTGATTGATGAGCCACGTAATGATAAAATCTATTATTTTCAAATGTATTTCATTCCATCAGAATGAAGTTACAGATGGCTGCACTTTTTATGATTAAATTGTTAATTAAATTGAAACAACTCATCTCTCTCTCTCATCATATTGAGAAGCAAAAGGTCATCGTGGTATGGACATGTTATGCGACGAGACGATGGGGACATAAACTAGAAAGTATTAAGAATGAATGTGGATGGCTACAAAGGAAGAGGAAGACCGAAGAAAGTATGGATGGATTGTGTGAAAGAGGATATACTTAAGAAGGGAGTGGATTCAGATGTGACGGCTGATAGAAATGTATGGAAGAGTAGCACATACTGTGCCGACCCTCCATAGGGATAAGGGCAAGTTGATGATGATGAAAGTTTCAAAGAAAAATGAAAAACAAAATAAACAATCATAATTTTTTAATATCTGGAACTAGTATAAAGGCAAATTCAATTAACAAAGATATCTGACATAGAACAATAGACTCGAATCACTTCAATACATTTTATTAGAAAATAATTTGAAATATTATTTTCCTGTACTGATTAAAAGCCGACCACAACAAAAAATATAAAAGTAAAAACATGTTAGCTAATAACGAAGTAGCTAAAGTCCATAAACAAAATTAAGAGCGACAGATAGGCGACGCGCTAACAAAATTTTAGGCCACGTCTTTTTAAATAATCCGTCACTTAAGGAAACATTTTCTAAAGGAGATTTACCATATTTTTGTAGCGGGATGTTGCGCAAAGAATAATAAATAGGTGCTTGGATAAACAAGTTGCCGTGATAAGCATAGTCGTCGGGAAAAAGATTACAGAAAACAAATAACCTCGCTACCATTCTTATTAACGCAACGACGCTTTAAATGAGATTTCTGTCCAGCTTACAGAGGCGACAATGGAATAGAAAATGTGTACAGGGTGTGTCATTTTATTTCTTGACACCTTTTCATATTGAAATTTTATAAAATGTATAGTTTATACATGTTATAAAATTGGAATGTCTGTAAATGTTGAGGAAAAAACATCATGAACATGACGTGGCATGAAAAAAAGATATTTTTTTAAAATCTGTCAGTTAGAAAGGCTGCGTTTGTTCCTGGTAAACTCAGAAATGCTTGGGTAGATTTTGACGGGATTTGACCTGAAGGTAGCTGATGTATGCGGGAATGTTATAGGTTGCTATTTTAATCTTTTCTTCACTTTAGATTTATTTATTTGGTCAACTAACTTAAAATATAAGAACCATTTTAACAACCATAAAGTAGAAAGTGACCCTTTTATTTTCATAATTATTTTTGTGCTATAGTTTAAACTGCTTAGATTTTGTATTGCTTTATACTGCCAGCATCAGAACATAGACTTGAAAATGTATACACAAGGACACTTAATGGAGTAATTGATAAACTAAGTTAATTAGTAAGCGCGAGAAGCGAGCACGTTTGTTTGCACGGTACGACTACTCTAATAGATTAATAGATCGTATTTCGTAAACAATTAGATTGGAAATAAGGCCTTCGGGCAACACACGTGTAGACTACGATATCTTTACATGACTGTTATCCGAGATTTTAAAATGAAGATCTGCAAAATCGTGTTACATTTTAACTTTGTTACTTTATACTATAGTATTTATTGCGCTAGCGTACGATTACATCTACAGTACATAATCATCCGTAATCTATACTTAATAATAAAGCGTAAATACACACTTCTTTGTTCCCTAAGATGTCAGCAATTACAGTATATTTTAGAATAATTCTTTTTTTAATAAAAAGCCCTACACTTACGTCACGCTTTAGGCTATATATTTTCACGCCTTCATACTTAGGGGGTAAATATTTTGGATAAAAACCCTAATGTGGGAAAGAGACCATAAGTTGCTGCCAACATCAAGGAAGCAAGATTGCCATAGTTGGTCATCATGTCATGTCATTTGCAATTGATAACTTGACAAATGTAGGTAAACAATGAAATAAAGTTTTTAAAATTTCACGCGGATGAATCCGCATGGGAACAGCTGGTTTCAAATAAGTGATTAAAAAATATATGTTACGTCTTTTGTGCTGTATTGCCTATATATAATTAGTAGGCGCTAGTATTTAAAACAATCTATTCTGTTCTTACTTAAATAAAAAAATATTTACTACTTGTTTCATGGTCCACCTTTATTATTTTGTGTCGACAGTTTATTTGTTTTTTTTTTATGAATTTCTTTCACTGAATATGTGAAGTAAAATGGGTACATTCATACAATAAAAAACCTATAAATCTTTTATCACATTGGATTAGAAATCGATTAATATTTGATTGATTCATAATTTTTTTACAGTTTTTCGATAAACTTCATCCAAGTTCATGTGGATTCTGACTTTTAGTTTTTTCTTCCTTACTTAAATGTTAGTTTAGGATGTATTCGAAAGGTTTTATCGTTACATTGGTATGATAATGTAAATTGTAATTTTCCGATAACAGATATTGAAATGCATAAAAGATATTTAATATTTTTTATTTCAACAGTTTTGAGTTTACTAAATTTTATCAATAGCTGGTCTAGCTAAAATACTAAACTTGTATTCTGTTTACAGATTTTGTTAAGAATAAGTGCAATGGATTGTTCTAGTAGTTCATCATCATCATCATCGGCATCTGATGACGAAGATTTAAGTAAGTATTTTTAATGTTTTATATATGGTAGTGAGAAAACTACTCGATGTTTAGTTGTGTAACCAAACAGTTGAATTGGCTGCGAAACAATCGACAATCGCACAACTGTTGTGCGATAGTTTGTCAAAGGTGTGTGCCCTAGAGTTGTTAAAAGGCTCGAGTCTCCCGAGTCTTCGACTCATTCAAGGCTCGAGTCTCCTATAAAAGCTCGAGTCGCGACTCGAACCTTATTACGAGGCTCGAGCCTCGACTCGAGCTCTAGTTCCGAGGCTCGAGTCGCGACTCGAGCTCTGTCTTAAAAGCTCGCTACACAACATTGTTCTCCAAAATAAATCTTATAAATATGTTTTTGAAATAATGTATTAAATTTTTACTTTATCTTTTTAATTTATTTTTACTGCTTAATAACATATTTTTGTTAGAATTTTGTTCCTCGTCCTATAGGGAAAACTAAACGCACCGATCCAGTGTTATCGGTAGTTATTAGAACTACC
>LD699455.1:7818448-7840583 GCA_003118335.3 Papilio memnon
CGTCACTGTCAGATAAGGGAACAAAATCCGATATTTCCATCACTATTGGACACGTTCGATTGTTATCAGACAATTTACAATTTGGTGGGACAGGCCCTTACTATTATTATATTAATAAACCAATTTTCAGTGGTAACGTTTTTCGCTTCTTGATTGAAAAATATCAACCTATAGCTATATCCAGTTATAAAGGTTGCGAAGACGCAAAACGTAGAACTCCTTTATGAATTCATAATGAGTGTTGTTGAGTACAGCTTAAGTAAAAGTAAGTAGGCGTATGAACTCTCTTCATACATCGTAAATTCATAAATTAAATTTATCATACGTACGGGCACCATACAAGAGTCTTGGAGAGTTACGTTTCGTCATTATTCAAGTTTAAATTTCAACATTATATAATACGCGTTTATTTACTCGTAGCTTAAATCATACTAATATTATAAATGAGAAAGTTTAGATGGATGGATGGATGTATGGATGTTTGTTAGAGTTTGTAGCCTTAACTGTTGAACGGATTTCGATGAAATTTGGTATAAATGTAGAGGATAGCCTGGAAGAACACATAGGCTACTCACTTTTGTTTTTTTTAATTCCACGCGGACAAAGTCGCGGGCGAAAGCTAGTCTACTATAAGTACTGCAAGGATATAAATAATTATGTTTTAAATAAATGGATTTTTTGTTATTAAATAAGACTACAACCCAGGACTTGTTAATAACAAATGCAATGATAAACCTATTTAAACTTTTACAAAAAAGTAGCTCTTCCCTTGCGGCTTCATCCAAATGAAATTATGAAAACTTTATTTTATTGCTTACATTTGTCAAATTCTCAATTGCAAATGTCAAAATTACCGTTACCATAATAACCTTGCTTCCTTAATGTTGGCAGCTTGTAGTTTATGGTCCCTTTCCCACATGGATGTTTTTTCTCATTTATTCACGCCCAAAGTATAAAAGCGTGAAACTATATAGCCTAAAGCCTGTGGTAAGTGTAGGGCTTTTTATTAAAGAAAGAATTATTCAAAAATATGCTGTGATTGTCGACATTTTACGCCACAAAGTAGTGTGTTTACACTTTATTATATTAGTATAGATATATATAGATAGATAGATATAGTATAGAAGTATAGATAGTATAGATGAAGTCTATAAACAAATTTGTTGCGTTTAACTCGCGTCTCTACTTGTATTTACTAAATGTGTCGCTTCAGTAGGGAACGAAACAGATCATCTGAATATTTAAGACATATGAGTCGATGTCGGAATACAAATTATGAATTCCGTCTTTGAAGTCAAAGTGGCATTTCATCTCCAGTCCATGAATGTAGTGTGACGTATTTATAAATAATTCAGATATTAATAATCTTTGCTGACATGCATACGATGTATTAGTTATTTACTTTAAGACTATAAGATAAAAGTGTAGACATAAAAAGATAATCATCAAGGGATCTTCAGTTCTTCAAACAGTTTTTATGACAATGTAAAATACGAAAGGATAAATAATACGAAAAACTTAATAATTTTAAAGAATGCACTACTCATAAAAGACATTAATGTCCTCAATAAAAAAGAGAATAAAAAACCTAGATCCAAAAAAAAGGATTTTTTTATTACCTAGCTTTCGCCCGCGACTCCGTCCGCGTGGAATTAAACAAAAAACAAAATAAGTACCCTATGTGTTCTTCCAGAATATCGTCTACATCTATACCAAATTTCATCGAAATCCGTGCAGCCGTTTAGGCTACAAACTCTAATAAACAAACATCCATCCATGTGAACTTTCGCATTTATAATATTTGTATGAAGTATGATGTTCCAAATACATCTTAATATGACAGTTGTCTACAGAATAATAACAATGTAAGGAAGAGTGATACACAATAAATCGTAAAAAAACAAAGAACTTTGAAGGCTTTTATCCTTCGGTGAGTAAGCGTTGACAATCCGATTATGATCCCGTTCCAATTTCATCAATTTCCTGGAGACGATTCTGTTAAAGAAATTCGTAGACCTTTCACAATATAGATCTAAACGCGTTTATTCCATTGTTATAAAATTTCAAATCACAAAACATTTATTTTTAATCTGCCGAGGGAGTCTTCCCATAGTTAAATAAGTAATTTCAGTTACCGAGGACACAAAGGTTTTACTTTATTGAGCGGTGAAGGGACTTTTTATTTAATAACTATCTGTTCCCGTGCGGCTTCATCCGCGTGAAATTATAAAAACTTTATTTCATTGTTTACCTACATTTGTCAAATTATCAATTGCAAATGTCAAAATTAAATGACATGTCCAACCATGGGAATCTTGCTTGGCAGCAACTTTTTTTTTTTATACGATAAGGTGGCAAACGAGCAAGCGGCCACGTAAATCCGCCGAAATGGCGAAGCGACCGCTGCCCATAGACATCCGCAATTGCAGATACGTTGCCTACCATAAATCGACGGAGAAGGAGACGGACATAAGGAGGATATTTCCCCTTCCTATGCGTGTCCTCCACCGTCAAATCCACTTTCCCATCCAAACCTTATAAGAAAAGGGCGGAACGGGAAAGGGACGAAAGTTGGGCCATCGGAACTTAAGGTCTCTATCCCACATTAGGGTTTTTATCCAAAATATTTATCCCCTAAGTTTAATGGCGAGACAATATATAGCCTAAAGCGAGACGTAAGTGTAGGGCTTTTTATTAAAAAAAGAATTATTAAAAATATGCTGTAATTGTTGATATCTTAGGCAACAAAGAAGTGTGTGTTTACGCTTTATTATATTAGTATAGTAATGTAAAAAAAAAATCTAATCTAAAAGATAAAAGCCAATAATAATCGCCTAGAAGATGAACCCCCGAGAGGTCCGAAACTAGTCCGTGCCGCCATTGCAAAAATTACACGTGAGTTTTAGCCGTATTATAATTAGTTAATAAATATTTTTAACTTAATCGCAAATGTTTAGCAAAATCAACATTTCTGTCGTAACAAATTAATTTTATTAAAATAAAGCTTTGATTAAATACGAGATTACATCACTAGACGCAACTAAATCCTGGTTTAATCTGCCGTCAGGCGGTCCAATTTTAAGCTCGTGTCGCCTAGTGAAGCAAATAGCTTTAATTAAGTATTTGTAACAAGCATAAATGTTTCTATGACTCTTAATTAATTCTTAAATAAACATTCAGCTGAATGATTTCAATTGATTAGAGTAATTGTTATTGTTTTTAACAATTACACTTAGTAATTCGAATTTATGAGAAAAAATTACACAAGGTAATATTCAAGTTTTCATCATTGTACATTAATAAAAAAATAAGTACCATCCCACACACTAACGACAAAATTAAACTGAAAAAAGTTAGATTTAATTCTCATTAAGCTTACGTGCGCAACTGTACTTGCTAATGGCTAAATACATTAAGGAACCATAATGTAAGGGAAAAAACTGCACCAAGGCGTAGCCTACAAGCGTCATCGCTTACGTATAATGAATTAAAGAACAGTCAACAGCAAAATGGCGTCAACGATGTCTTTATTATTCAACTAGTGAGGTCACGCTTTCTGTGCTATAATGAAGCAAAACAGATCGATTTAAAGGAATTGCGTGAAGTTGGGGTGGCTTTCGACATTTGAATACCTTTTAAAGCGTTCACAGAAATATAATGATCGTAAAAATTTTCCTTAACATTAGTTAAAATGTTTTTTTTATGATAAGTTTAACTTAAATTAAATTGTAAGTAAAATAAGTTGAAGTTATTTAAGTTAGGCCGAGAATGGACTTGCTAATAGGTGACGCAATTGAAAGTGTTAACGCCCACATGTAGCTAGCACGATCTTTAATTTTGTGACAGCTACATACAAGCACTGACACATCTCGTGTCATATGATCTCGTTACCGTTTTACTGGCATGTGTGAACGCAGTGTGCCATAGCTGGCACGTGCCAGTACCTTGCGCTACCCCATTTTACTGGCATGTGTATTTCCGCCTTTATATGAGATATTTACATTACTTTCTACAGATAAAGTTATCTTGTCTTTACGTAGTAGATTTTGTAGTAGAGTTAGAATTTCTGCAACGTCATTCTCCTATCATTAAGTTTACAAGCTACCAATTCATCAGGTCTTAGAAATGTCGCGTTGTTACGCAGCGGCCTTACGGAAATGTACTGTGTATTCTATCTTAAACTACAAACTTACTCTTCCATATTCATCTTAAAATGCTTACCTGAAACAAACGTAATTATTAGAATCATCTTACACAAATAATACTCATATTAATTGATTCAAAATACTTGGCAACTTTTAAAGTTTGAATGAAAAAATTAAAAAAAAATCAATAAAAATCATAAACAGTATTTCAAATATATTTTAACCTAAAAATATGGCAACCCTTTTATATCGTGAAGCGCCCTGTGCGGATTTTTAACTGCAAATACATATTAATGATAACACATTGAACCACGTTGTCCATAACATCAATCAGCGGCGGTCACAGTTTTAAGTGTTATAACATATGAAACTAAATAGAGTCTAACTATTTCTTATGGGGTAAAACAGTGTTTCGAAAGTATCACATTAAGACCATGCGCACATTTTTTACTAAACTATCCCATAACTGTTTAGTCGCGCTTTGATTCCTATAAGCTTATACAGAGCACACACTACTCGATTTTTAGTTATGTAACTAAACAGTTGAATTGGTTGCGAACAGCTGTGCGATAGCTTAGTCAAAGGTGTGCGCGTTATTAAATCGTCAATACGCTGTTCAACTTAGATGAGTAGTAAAATAAATATTGTAACATTCACATTCTATGTTTAAAAACATTTCATTTTATAACAATGATAATTTAGATTACAATCTATGATAACACAAAATAATTTTTCACGTTACATCTTAAACAATGGCTTATAAAAACTATTAAAACAGTGTTCGGTTCATTTCATTGTTTTGAAGGTAGTACCAAAGATTGTGTTGTATCGTGTCGTAGTGGAAAATGTACTTTTGTTCTCGTGTTAAACGTAAGTATAAAACTAATTAATGATTTATCTTACTAATATTATAAATGCAAAAGTTTAGATGGATGGATGTTTGTTAGAGTTTGTAGCCTAAACGCCTGAACGGATTTCGATGAAATTTGGTATAGACGTAGAGGATAGTCTGGAAGAACACATAGGGTACACTTTGGTTTTTTTAATTCCACGCGGACGGAGTCGCGGGCGACAGCTAGTTTATAATAATTTAAACTCAATGTCAAAATTATGTAGTGTGTTTTAGAAACACCAATTTTGTAAAGATTGGTATAGGAGTTGAAAATAACGTTCTTCCAAGCTATATACTGTTGTATATAAGTAACTTTATTAAAGACAAAAGACAAAAACGTTGTAATTTTAAAGTACTACATAGTCCTACTTAATATTGACGTTGACTGCATATTAAAAATGTATTCTTTTTCATAACATACCTACATGAATTACCGCAATTAAAACTTCTTTGCTATTCTAAATCTTCACTAATTTATCTAAAATATTCAATATATATTTGTCGTGATTATTTATCCCCTAAATAGCATAGAATTACTTCAAAGGTTTGATTATAAAAAGTATCTTTATCCTACATTATTAAGGCCCTTTCAAAGGATTTATACTTCAAAGCGACTTTAACTCCAATTACGTCTCAAAGAATTTTTAGATAACTCCAAATGATTAGAAAAAGATCCCGTTGAATTTTGAAACACCTGTCGTATTAAAATAATTTAATAGTATATTTGTATTATTAAAAATCTCAGTATTATTTCCAGTTAGAGAAATAATAATAAACTTACTACTTATTACTGGAGTTTACACAAGATATGAAAACGTCAACATAAGGACTGATTGGTGGGAAACAGCCTTGTTCTATCAAATATATCCGAGATCCTTTGTTGACAGTGATGGCGATGGGATAGGAGACATAAATGGTAATTAACTATCTAATTATATAATTCAACGTACTAAAATATCATCAAGGTATCAGCTGTGGGAATCCAGTAATACAAATTAAATATACTGTTAAAATATTATCATCAAATATGATTTGAACAGCACTTTACTTACTCTATTACTGTAATATTTACCACGTATAAAAAGAACGAGGTACGTGTAAAAATACGTGAACAAGATTCAATACAAATACTAACGGTTAGTATACCTGCAATGGTTGAGGTTTTCGAAGTATAAAAGAAAAAGGAAGTTACAATAGGGACTCGAAAAGATACAGCACACCTTACTTTCCATAACTCAAACAAAGAATTTGAATTTGAGTTTGAGGTACATTTGCCCACATCAATGAAAATAACCTTTATTATAGGTATCATATCACGTATGGATTATTTAAAAGACCTCGGAGTGGATGCCGCGTGGCTGTCACCAATATTTAAATCTCCAATGTATGATTTTGGTTACGACATTTCTGACTATTACTCCATCCAGCCCGAATACGGAACCTTGGAAGATTTTGAACAGCTTATTAAAAAAGCTAACAATCTAAGTAAGTGATAAAATTATATTTATAACATTAACATCATAGCAGGAATTGTGCCTTTTAGATTTCATAGATTTGTAAAGTTGATATTTTTTCTAGATATTAAAATTGTTCTGGACTTCGTTCCTAATCATACGAGTAATGAAAGTGACTGGTTTATGAAGTCATCGAATAAAGACGAGTACTATAGTGATTGGTATGTTTGGGAAAATGGTCATATAGACGCTGACGGTAGAAGACAGCCACCGAATAATTGGGTGAGGAAAAAATACTTGATATATTAGTAAGCTTCAATGATTAATACTTCACAATAAAACAATTAAGATCATAGTGATTTGTTATAATACTTTTCAAGGTAAGCGTATTCCGGAAAAGTGCTTGGACGTATTCGAAGGCCAGAGATCAGTTCTACCTTCATCAGTTCAGTCCTGCGGAGCCTGATTTAAATTATAGGAATCCTGTTGTAGCGGAAGAAATGAAGGTATACACCATCGTAGAAAAGATTGAGTTATATTTTAAAAACTAACGATAGCCTTTCAGATAATACTTTCTGTTTTTTTCAGAACATTGTCAAATATTGGCTAGAAAAAGGTGTAGCTGGTATGAGATTGGGTTCAGTTAATTATTTATTTGAAACCGATAAAGATACATTCGGTGGACGATTCCCGGACGAGCCTAAAACCGGCAAGCCAGGAGCAGGTTTCGATGATTACGACTATCTGTTTCACATTTATACTAAAGACCAGGAAGAAACCTTTGATATAGTGGCGCAGTTCAGGGATGTCTTCGATGCTATGAGTGTAAGAAATAACTTTACAAGGTACGATATCTCAAGTAATACTATAAGAGCTAAGATGTACTATAATTAATTATTTTAATATTTATTTTGATATAGAATAATGATGACAGTAGCAAGAAGTCCGATTAAAACAACGGTACGGTATTACGGAGATAATTATCACCTCGGAGCGCACATTCCCGTTAACATCGTACTAATAGATGAAATTACCTCGAAAGAGTTGGATGCGAGAGATCTAAAACACGCCATAGATCTATGGATTTCGTACATGCCTCTGGGAAAACCAGCAAATTGGGTGGTAAGTTCTGTAATGAATTTAAATCCTCCAGATCAAATAAACCATGTTTAACAGATTAAGGATAAGTGACTATGAATATTGCAAGCTTATCTAAATAATAAATCATAGCTTCATTCTAGACAGGAGACCACGACACAAGCCGTTTAGCGACGCGTTTTCGGCCAGAGCTAGTAGATGCCTTTAATATGCTTGTTCTGTTGCTTCCTGGGATAGCGTTTACTTATATGGTAAGCATCACTACTTCACATCAGAGTTCGTTATATAGAAACGATTTTTTGTCATACTTTACGAATACTATTATATTTTTTAACGAATGAAAAGCATATTATCAGCCCTTCTATCGAGAGGAATACCAAACATGCAAAATACCAGTTTGAGTAACTCTAATGTCTGATCTTAATTTTGCAAAATTTTTGTAACCTTTATTCAAGAGAATTTTACTTTAAAGAATAATATGACGAACCGATTTCTATCCTTAACTATACCTAAGAAATTGATTTAGTATATGTCCAAACTTCTGCTTGTTATTTTGTTGTACAGGGCGAGGAGATAGGAATGATAAATGGATTTGTACCGTGGGTTGAAACGAAGGATCCGCAAGCTTGCAACACGAACGATCCGGTGAACTTTATTGATGTATCACGTGACCCCGTACGGACGCCATTCCAGTGGAACAATGGCAAAAATGCAGGTAAATCATAGATGTATACAAAAACATCAACGTGTTTGATTAACAGAAAAATATTATGTTTTTAATATTTCATACATCTGTTCCAGGATTTTCAAGTGCGGCCAAAACATGGCTACCAGTGGCAGACGGTTTTGAAAGTTTGAATTTAGAAATCCAACGAAATGCTGTGAGATCGCATTATCAAGTTTATCGGATACTAAGTAACTTGCGTATTCGGCCTGCATTTCGTTTGGGCCGTTTTGAATCACTGGCTATTAACCAAGACGTTTTTGCTTTTAAAAGGTTCTGTTTTGTTATTAAAATGTGTGAATATTGGTATCCTATAGTCGTAATAACCTACTATAAGACTTCTAAGTCAGATTTGCATGCTTGGATACATTTCCTGCACTTTTTGATTTTCATATATTGATTGGCTTGATAAAAAAGTTTCATTACATAATCTTGATTTATTAAAAATATTAGATTTTTTATTATATCTGTTTTAGATGGTATAACGACGATACGTATGTTATTGTAATGAACTTGGGCAAATCTTACCAGATCGTTAATTTGACAGTATTCGATTTAATTTTTGGTCAGCTGGAGGTCGAAGCTAGTAGCGTTCAGTCCTCGCGTTCTTACAGGTACTTGAAATTTACGTTTCTTATTTAATTTATAGAGTTCTTATAAAGATGTTTACGTTGTCTTATATTTCAGTGATAATGTTTTGGCAACATATTTGGATTTGTCCGCAGACGAAGCTTTAGTCCTACGGATGCAAGTTTAAATACTTCTTTTACGTATGATAAGACGTTATACCTGTCTATGATTTTTTATGTTTCTGGCATTATTTTGGAACTATGTACTTTTGTCTTTTTATAATACATTTTTAATTATTTGATCGAGACATCAATTTTATTTATTACGATTTACTAATACTCCAAGGTCAGTAATACCTTCTACACTCTGGATAAGTGGTTAACAATTCAATACAGATAACATTTTATCTATTATGGTATGATTGACATTGTATATAACTCTCATTGTGAAATCTACATCCTTAGCTTATCTATGCAGCAATGCAAACTCATCTTTATGCTTGTTAATTTGTAAGTTCGATGATTCGTCTCAGTCTTTGATTTGATTTTCAGTTACGTGTTGTTTAGTAGGAACGTAAAGTTCTGAATTTATAAAATGATCACAATTATTGTCAGATAGTTATTACCTTCATCAAATGTTTTCAATAGGCAAGTTAGCACTATCTCACTATATTAAACTTATTGTATTCAAGTTAGTAGGATTATTTGCCACTATGATATTGTTGTCAATGGAAAAGTTTTTATCTGGGACGCCGGCGACAATCTATATTGATAATAGTGAAATGGCTCAAGTATAATTCATTTCCTGCGTTCTCTGTATTTGAACATTCTATCTTCGACTGTGGTGGTAGCGACCGAAAATGAGGGCATTAGTTTTTTTGTCGCTTTTTATAATTTCATCTAGTGGTAATGTTATAAAGCAGAATGAAGATAATGAACTGGAGTGGTGGGAAAAGACCATTTTTTATCAAATATACCCACGATCATTTGCAGACAGTGATAATGATGGAATTGGTGACCTCAATGGTAAAGTATAAATTGCCTAACAATTCTAAAAAAAATATATAACTAGCTAATTTCTTTACACTATGCTTAGGTATTACTTCAAAATTAGAACACGTGAAAGAGATTGGTGCAGGGGCAATTTGGCTCTCACCAATCTTCCAATCACCAATGTACGACTTCGGTTATGACATATCAGATTTCTACGCTATTCATGATGAATACGGTACAATGGAAGATTTCGAAGCCTTAGTAGCTAAAGCCGATGAATTAGGTAAGAAATTAAAAATAACGTATCAAGTGAACAAAGATTTTATGCATATAGTTATGTAAGCATTTATAGAAATATGCGTAACTTTTGGTACTAGTAATGCTATAAATATGTAATAATTCTTTTAGATTTAAAAGTAATATTAGATTTAGTGCCAAATCATACATCAAATGAAAGTATGTGGTTCCAAGAAGCGCTCAACGGTAATGAAAAATATTACAATTATTTTGTTTGGGAAGATGGTGTGATTGATGAAAATGGGAATTTGCAGCCACCGAATAATTGGGTAAACTATAGACTTCCATAGCATTTTTACATTTTTACAATAATTTAAATTAAATTATGAAATGATTTGAAATACGTCTATGCTTTACAGAGAAGTCATTTCCGAGGAAGCGCTTGGGAATACAGAGAAGAAGTTGGCAAATACTATTTGCATCAGTTTGTTGTCGGCCAGCCTGACTTGAACTTTCACAACCCAGAAGTCGTCGAGGAAATGAAGGTTTGAGTTTTCCCCTCAAAATGTTTACCTGATCAAAAGCCGTGTGTATCATTTGAATTTTTTTTCAGAACATAATTAGATTTTGGTTGAACAAAGGTGTCGCTGGGTTTAGAGTTGATGCTGTAAATTGTTTATTCGAAGTTAATAAAGACCTATACGACGGTAAATATCCGGATGAGCCTATCTCAGGCAGACTCGATGTCGATCCAGATTCTCATGATTATCTATCGCATATTTACACAAAAGACCAAAACGAAACATATTATATGGTATACGAATGGCGTGATATATTTGATGAAATTTCTGAGCAAGATGGTATAGAAAGAGTAATGATGACAGAAGTGTACGCGACAATACAAAATGTTGTAAGATATTACGGCGAAGGAGAGAGGGAGGGGGCTCAGATGCCTTTCAATTTTGACTTGATAACCGATGTGGATGCCTCCTCGTCTGCTGCTGATATCAAACGGGCTGTAGATAAGTTCTTGACTTACAAGCCAGTAGATAAGATGGCCAACTGGGTGGTAAGAATTTTTGTAAACAAGTGTTTTTTGAAGTATGTTATTTTGTCAGCATATTGATAGTTGTATCTTATCGGTTATAGGTTGGGAATCATGATAATAGTCGCATGGCGTCACGTTATGGTTCATCGTTGGTTGATGGAATCAATATGATCGTCCTATTACTTCCAGGTGTTGCAGTTACTTACATGGTATGTAAAAATACAAATGAATGCTTATTATTTGATCTAACATAGATATTACATTCAATGGATAAAAGAAATTAATATTTAATGTTAAAGGGAGAGGAAATTGGCATGTTAGACGGCGAGGTAAGCTGGGAGGATACGGTTGATCCCTCTGGTTGTAATACAAATGACCCAATCAATTACTACAAAAGCTCCAGAGATCCGGAAAGGACTCCATTCCACTGGAATGCGGAGAAAAATGCCGGTAACCGATTTTAAATCTTTTGTAACAGATAGTATCTTATTGTTATAGAATAATATCAGAATTATAATTAGATTTCTTTACACGAAATTTAAAAAAAAAAAATGTTTTAAGTGCATCCACTTTTAAACTTTATTATAAAACATGCAGGGTTCTCTACCGCTGAGAAAACTTGGCTGCCAGTTGCAAAGGGATACGAGACATTGAATGTCGAAGTTCAGAAGGCGGCAGAAAAATCTCATTTAAAAGTTTACCAGGCTCTTGCTGATCTGCGCCGAGATGATGTCTTCAGATTGGGTCGCTATGATTCTTTGGCTCTAAACAACGATGTTTTTGTTTTTAGAAGGTACCAAGTTCTACTATTCCTTTCTTTCTCCGAGAAACGCAGTACAGTACCGAAAAAATTACATTTAATATTTCAACACTCCCACTGAAATTCTGTTTGTACTAAGAATAAAAACATGCGATTCTAATTTAAGATGAAATATGACAAACTTTTCAGATGGTATCAAGGCGAAAATTACTTAGTGGTGGTGAACATGAGGGAGAATGAGTATATTTTGGACTTGACATATTTCGAAAATATTGACGCAGATGTTACCGTTATTCTTACCAGCATACAGTCTTCTAAAGAGGAGGGGTAAGTTTGGAACACAATATATAACAATTAAGACATTCAACTTTGTTGACTAAATTACCCTCCATTGAACTATTTATATGTATTCAAGCTACTAAAGAAAAATTCAATTATGAAATCGAATGTCTCGAGAATTAAATATCGAACCATCAGAACATACTTATAATACAGTTTTAGTTACTTTATCAATGTGTTAAATAGTTTACGACAATTGTGTAACATACAGAGACGAATTATTGTTAATAATATTTGATTTTTTTTTATTTGATTACAGAGAAACATATCCTGCATCGGCTGTACCGGTCGTGGGCTTTGAAGGACTCGTTCTCAAGCACTTGTAAAAATCGCAATGCATAAATTAATATTGTTTAAAACGTTTGATCTAGATCTAAGTAATACAATTTGTGTGTGAATAAAATCGTTTTTAAATGCATTTTTCATTTTATTTTAATAGCGACAAATAAAGGAAAATTACATTTAGAAAACATATGTAGATAACAATTATAATTAACATTGAAGTATACTTTGTTAGGTAAAATATCTGGAAATATTAAGAAACATCAAGCCTTAGAGCTTTTTATAAATTAACTAATTCTTGTCTATACACTCATGTGGTATTTAGTGGCGATGGTAATTTTTTAAAGATGCTAATTACTAGTAATCATTAACCATTCTTTTGATATTTTACCCCTTTATTATCAATTCTAAAGAACTGAAAACCCGTACCATATTTTGTTCTATGCAGAATAGCAAAGGGCACTTCAAAAATCTTCAAGTAAACTACCAGCCGTATGTTTACGTACTCGATAACAGAATAGTCTAGTTGTTTTTAATTTATCAAAATAGTATATATCAAGATTTCCCCCGCAAATTTGCCACTTAGCAATAGTATGGCTTCCGAAATACTTACAATTTATTGGATTGTTTAAGACCAATTTAGAAACAAAATGCATTTTATCTTATTGTAAGAAGCGATAAGTTTTAAAATTTCTCGAATATTTGTTGCCTATTACTGTTCATAACATTGTGGAGATAAGTTTTAATCGCGATATGGGTTTCATCGCTTATCTGATTATTCAAAACTCCTAAAGTCTTTCACAATCTTTAAGATATTTCTCTCTCAATCTTTAAGTATATAAGATAGATTATATTTTTAAAGTGCATTAGACGACAGGGATCATGAGGTATGTTTTTCTGTCACATTATTAGAAAAAAAGACTTAATTTATTAGAAAATCATGACTTAAGACATTTTCAGGTTGAAAATGAGAAGTTTATATTTTCTGCCGTTGCTATTTTTATTTGCAAAGGCGACGAAGAATGCACGGGAATTGGATTGGTGGGAGAAAACTATATTCTATCAAATCTATCCGAGATCTTTTATGGATAGTGATGGTGATGGAGTCGGTGATCTAAATGGTAAGTTCTACCTTCTACTTTAATATTATTTCATATATATATATTTTTAATACTCGTATAATAATTATTTGTAAATGTATCTTATCTCATCGAATTAAAAGAATCTTCGACTGGCTTATTTTCTATTTTGTTTATAAAATTTTGATTCTAGTCATACTTTTAAGGGATTTAGTTTTAGCTTTAAATGTCACAGAACTGTATAATTCTAATAACAACATTGTTATTAACTTAAATTTAATTTATAATTGTATTTTCCTATAAAGCAATTGTCTTTTATAAGCCACAGAATTTTTTATTACTTCAAAAGTCCTATTAAATCTTATGATGGATTTTCAGGTATAACTTCCAAGTTGGAATATTTAAAAGAACTCGGCGTGGGAGCGACATGGTTGTCTCCAATGTTTAAATCACCGATGTACGACTTCGGATATGATATTTCCGATTTTTATGATGTCCACGACGAGTATGGGACAATGGAAGATTTTGACAACTTAATGGCGAAAGCTAACGAATTAGGTAAAATATATTAATTACTCTATTAAAATGTTCAAATTTTTAGGGAAAAGGAGATAAATATGAGTACATCTCAAAACTAAACGAAAGTGTAATTTGAAAAAAAAAAAAGATTGAGCTATACATAACATGCACATAATTGTTACTGTTCTTTTATATTACTTTTTTGTATTGTAGATATTAAAATTGTATTGGATTTCGTGCCAAATCATGGAAGTAACGAGAGCGTTTGGTTTGAAGAGGCTCTGAAGGGCCATGAGAAATATTTCGATTATTTTGTGTGGGAAGATGGAGTAGTCGACGAAAATGGAGTATTACATCCTCCTAATAACTGGGTAAATTTCTATTAATGTATTTTATTATTAAATTGATATTAAAGTAAAGTTTTCTCAGATGTAATAAAGTGGAATTAAGAAATAAAAGAATCAGATTAATAAAAATTTAATTTTCAACAGGTTAGCGTATTCCGTAAGAGTGCTTGGGAATACAGAGAAGAAGTTGGCAAATATTATCTCCATCAATTCGTTATCGGTCAACCAGATTTTAACTACAGAAACCCAGCTGTTGTTGAAGAAATGAAAGATGTTATACGATTCTGGTTAAACAAAGGAGTAGCTGGTTTCCGAGTTGATGCTATAACACATTTATTTGAAGTAGATAAGGAAGAATATGGTGGGAAATTTCCTGATGAACCACTTTCTGGGAACACTGAAGATCCTGACAGTTACGACTATTTAAATCACATTTATACAATAAACCAAGACGAAACTTATGATATGGTCTATCAATGGAGGGATGTATTTGATGAGTTTAAAGAAGCGGACGGATTTACCAGAGTAATGATGACTGAAGCTTATGGTAGTCCAGATATTATAATGAGATATTTTGGCGAAGGTGAACGGGATGGTGCTCATATGCCATTCAACTTTGTTTTGATATCGGACGTCGATGGGTCATCATCTGCTGCAGAAATTAAATATGCTATTGATAAATTTTTAACTTTTAAACCTATTAACAAGATGTCTAATTGGGTGGTAAGTTTCGCTTTTTAGAAACACCATATTATATTATATAATATAGAACCCCAAGTACCAACCATTATTGTTTCGATATACTTGTTTCAGGCTGGAAACCATGATAAGAGCAGAGTTGCTTCAAGATTTAGTCCAGAGCTGGTTGATGGTATTAATATATTAGTGCTCTTACTGCCAGGAGTGGCTGTTACTTATATGGTGACTGTTTTATTTATTTTTTATATTTTATTTTAACAAGATGTGTTAAAATGTGTCTGAAATAGCAAATTACGTTTTTATACTTCTCAGGGTGAAGAAATTGGCATGAAAGATGGCTTCGTGAGTTGGGAAGACACAGTTGACCCTAGCGGCTGCAACACTGACGATCCTATAAACTATTGGACTGCATCCAGAGATCCCGAGCGAACACCGTTCCAATGGAGTTCCGATAAAAATGCTGGTAATGTTAAATATACATACATAATTTTGTTAATTTTTAAATCTCTACATCGTCTTCGTTTTCTTACATTTCATTTTTGTTTCATAGGATTCTCTACAGCTGATAAAACTTGGTTACCAGTAGCTGAAGGTTACGAGGCATTGAATGTTGAAGTTCAACGAACAACGGAGAGGAGTCATCTAAATGTGTACAAGGCCTTGGCTAAACTGAGAACAGAGCCTGCATTTAGTCACGGACGGTACGATTCCGTCGCGCTCAACTCAGACGTACTGGCTTTTAAAAGGTTGGTTATTTTTGCTTTGAATGAATACTGATTAAGGCATGCCAAATCTATTGTACGCAAAGACGAAATGAAATTCTTATTATTATAGTATATGTATTAGTAGAGAGAAGCACTTCTATGGTACTGTAGCGATATTAAATGTTTAATAAGAAATTAAATGTCATTTTGTTATTGTACAAAAAATAAACTGTATAAAGTTGTGTTTTTAAGATTTTATCTTAATAAAAGTATTACTTATTTAATGTGTTATTATAAGATTTCTAAAATGGTTTTCAATTTATTTTCTAGGTGGCACGATGGTGAGATCTACGTAGCGGTTATTAATTTCAGAGATGAAATTTACAATTTAGACTTGACCTACTTTGAAAATGTCACGGGGCAACTGGAAGTCATCGTTAGTAGTGTCCAGTCGGCGAAGACTGCAGGGTAAATATAACACGGTCTATTCTCTGTTTGCGGAATAATACTACATTTATTAAAATAATATTTATTATAACAAAAAGTTTAAAGTAATTTCTAATTGCTACTTAAAAGTATATCCCTGAGTGTGGAAGATTTGACGAACAGAAAGGGAATAATTGGATTTCAAAATTGAGGCTTAAATATTATGAATTAAATAGTTCCGAGATTAAGAACCCTTTACAAATTTATGGCTTTTAGTGAGATACCTTTCACTGTGAAAGGTTGCCCTGCCTCCCTGAGTAACCGCAAATTAGTGGCTTTTAGATACAAAGTAGGCTTACGCGTTTGTAGCACAAACATGTAATTACAATGTAAGCGGGTCTACAACAATTTTTAAAATAAAATAAGACATAGTTTTTTAATATAACGTTTATTTTTTTCAGGGACATCTTCGAAGCTGAAAATATGCAAATAAATGGACGTGAATCCTTGGTGTTGAAAGTTGTGTAATGAAATTTTTATATAATTAAATAAATAATACAAAATTTTGAAACTATTCTTTCATTTCAAATACAGTTACTTGAGTTGAGTTACTTACTTTTAATATGCTACAACTCTGTACACTATACGGGATGTGATTAAATTCTGTTCTCATAACCTTGAACTCATAGATCATAATTTTATTAATTTTCTTATACTCCACAACAGACAATTTGCACTGACTAATACTTTATTTCTTCTTATAAATTATTCATAACTCGTATTAGAGGAATAATATAAGAATTGTTTATAAAGGAGCCGCCTGTATGAGAACCCTATCTCATAAGACGGCTCCTACGAATATGGTTGTAACGCAAAAAATGCGATTATTTAGGCGCCCTATATACCATTAAATATCATGATTTAAACAAGATATTCTCACATTATTTTAAGGAATATAAATATCTTGTTTAACACCTTTGACTAAGCTATCGCACAACTGTTGTGCCATTGTCGATTGTTAATTGTTTCGTAACCCATTTAACTGCTTAGTTGCACAACTAAAAATCGAGTAGTGTGCGCACCTCCATATAAGCTCATAGGAATCAAAGCGCGAGTAAACAGTTGTGCGATGGTTTAGTCAAAGCAGTAAATAAAAACATTTTGCTAAAAACTGAATTACGACTTTTGCATAGAACGACCGAAGATTCTATGTTATTTTTTATTAGGTTTTAATGTACAATTATAATGGTATATAAATGTATATAATGTGCACTTACAGTGATCAATTTGTGGATATCGTAACGCATGATTTCAACAGACATTGTTCTGGTAAAACTGCGGTAATACAAAAAAAATTGAACTGTATTGTAAATCTATGCGTTTGAAGGATAGCTTTCTTTAGTTTAAATACTTGGAACGTTGATCTAATCTGCTATACATTATACTAAATTGCATGTTACATGCAGAGAACATCTTGATACATTTGAAATATCTCGTTATCATGCGATAGATTCATCTGAAGTAGTATTACTTATCAAAATCTTAGATATCGTCCAAGGTATATAAAGTACTTCATAACATTAGAATTTCGCTTTGAAATGATGAGGTAGATACGAGAATAATTTTGTCTAAAATGTTAATTGTTGGTTAATCGTACAGTTATATTTTGTAATAATTTTCCAGGGCTAAAATTAAAAGCTTATTTCTATTGCCGATATTGCTTTTGTGTGCTCAAGGAGCAACGCAAGACAAAGAACTGGATTGGTGGGAAACAACAATCTTCTATCAAATTTATCCTAGATCGTTTATGGACAGTGATGGTGATGGAATAGGCGATCTTAATGGTAAGTAATAATGCACAATGCAGAAATAAATTTTGTTTCTAAATAAATGATTTCATTAAGTGGCTGATCTGTACAAAACTAACGGATTGATTCCATAGTTCCAGCAATACTTAATTTTGTTGATTTTAGTGAGATTTTTCGATTTGTTTACTTCAGGTATAACTTCAAAGCTGGAATATTTGAAAGGACTTGGTATTGGAGCGACATGGTTGTCTCCAATGTTTCAATCACCGATGTACGATTTCGGCTACGACATATCCGATTTTTATGCCATTAATGATGAATATGGCACAATGGAGGATTTCGATAACCTAATGGTAAAAGCAAATGAATTAGGTAAGAAAAATGAATTCTCGATTATTTAATTTCAACAAACAATGTTTTTATTTCATAATGTAATTATATTTTGCTACAGATATTAAAATCGTACTAGATTTTGTACCAAATCACGGAAGCAATGAAAGTGTCTGGTTTGAAGAAGCGTTGAAAGGCAATGAAAAGTATTATGATTATTTTATGTGGGAAGACGGTGTTGTTGACGATAATGGAACATTACATCCGCCTAATAACTGGGTAGTTAATACTGAAATATACTGACATTTTGTAACTTGTTCGACAAAATATTTTTAACGATTTTAATATAACGTCCTATCTTTAAATGACAATAACTAGCAAACTCATCAAAACTTCCATTTTGAATTAAAAAAGTAACTATAATTATGATAACTCTTTTAACCATGTATGTTTCACTTCAACAGAATAGTGTATTTCGTAAGAGTGCATGGGAATATAGGGAAGAAGTTGGAAAGTATTACCTACATCAGTTTGCTATTGGACAACCTGATTTTAATTACCGTAATCCGGAAGTAGTAGAAGAAATGAAAAGCGTTCTCAGATTCTGGTTAAATAAAGGTGTGGCTGGCTTCAGAGTGGATGCTGTGGCACATCTGTTTGAAGTGAATAAAGAACTATTTGGTGGTAAATTTCCTGACGAACCTCTATCGGGTAACAATGTTAATGATCCTGATAGTCATAATTATTTAAGCCATATTTACACAATAGATCAAGAGGAAACTTATGATATGGTTTATCAGTGGAGGGAAGTTTTTGATGAATTTAAACACAAAGATGGTTTAACTCGAGTTATGATGACAGAGGTTTATGCAAGTCCAGAGATAACGATGAGGTATTTTGGTGATGGTGAACGGG
Source organism: Papilio memnon (assembly GCA_003118335.3). Taxonomy (NCBI): domain Eukaryota; kingdom Metazoa; phylum Arthropoda; class Insecta; order Lepidoptera; family Papilionidae; genus Papilio; species Papilio memnon. The sequence continues at coordinate 7,837,817 of LD699455.1, forward strand.
AAGGTGCACAAATGCCATTCAATTTTAATCTGATAACCGATGTTGATGGATCATCTTCCGCTGCAGAAATCAAATATGCGCTTGACAAATTTTTAACATTTAAACCTGTTAATAAGTTGGCGAACTGGGTGGTAAGTGTAAATAAGATGTCAAATAAAATAAAATAATAAATACATTCAATGTGAAATACTTTCAGGCTGGAAACCATGATAACAACAGAGTAGCTTCAAGGTTCGGTCCTGAACTAGTGGATGGTGTAAATATGCTAGTGTTATTGTTGCCTGGTGTAGCTGTAACGTATATGGTAAAGTTCTTTCTATTTATTCGAGTCAACTAAAAAAGTTTAAAACCCGCTACACACGCACATTTTTATCTGAACATACCGACCGTCCAGACGTGTGCACACAAAATTGAGGACGGAGCGGTTTCTAGTTTTGTTCAGATAAAACTGAGCAAGTGTTGCGGGCTTTAGGATCAAGCATGGTATACATAAATCAATAAATTTTGGATTGAATGGTATTTAAGACAATGTTTTTTTAATAATTTCTATAGGGCGAAGAAATAGGAATGGTAGATGGATTCATTAGCTGGGAAGATACGGTTGATCCAAGGGGATGTAATACGGATGACCCTATAAATTATTGGATTGAATCCAGAGATCCTGAACGAACTCCTTTCCAATGGAACGCAGAGAAAAATGCAGGTATGAAATTGTTTAATTGATTGTCTCTCTGTTTTACATCACTAATTTATTCCAATTTTAAAGGATTTTCGACCGCTGATAGAACATGGTTGCCTGTAGCTGACGGTTATGAAACTTTAAACGTAGAAGTACAAGAAGGAGCACATATAAGTCATCTAAATGTATACAAGGCTTTAGCTCAACTAAGAACAGAGCGAGTATTTAGACACGGTAGATACGATTCAGTTGCGCTTAATTCAGACGTATTTGCATTTGTAAGGTTTGTTATTTTCATATTTTGAAATTTGAATAATTCCTTAAGGTTTAAAGTAAACGCCTATTAGAAGATTGGTGCAAAAATATTTGCCAAAAATTTAGTACCATACTGAGTGCAGCTTCAGTAAGTTTTTTTTTAAATAATAAATCACTATGTGAATAGTTTATTTACTTAAATAATAAGGACTCAAGATAATCCTTTCGAAACTCTCAAAAGTTAATTATAATCCTAAAAGAAAAATGTTTTGATGATAAAAATATAAGAGTTATCTTCTCTAATGTGTTTCTTGTTATAAATAAGTTTTACGAATAAAATTATATATTCACTTTTTTTTTCAGGTGGTTTAATGGGACATCCTACGTAACGGTTATTAATTTCAAAGATAAAATACACAACATAGACTTAACTTACTTTGAACATGTTGCTGGGAACTTAGAAGTCGTTATCGGAAGTGTTTATTCGACAAAGAACAAAGGGTAAATGTACACCATAGATGAAACAAGGAATCATTTCAAATTAATTTCAGAAACTTCTAGCTTTAAATTAAAATATTACTTTTGATACTGTATACTATTATAATGGCGACTCATCTAGACTCATCTAGAATAACTAAGAAGGGAAAATGTCATTTTGATTACCCTCGCTCTACTTCTATTTGTCTGTTCTTAAAAAAAACAAAACACTACCTATATTACCTTACGAGCATAATTTCCCTTTAAAATATTTTGTGCAATACAATCATAGAATAATTTATCATGATACAAAATTTTGCACATCACCGCGATCAATGAATTCACCAGCTATTAGTAAAATGTACATCGTATTTCTAACAAAGGCTCTGAAACCGCACGTGAATACATTTGATAAGTAAAAATAACACGTGTCCTGTAAATATAGCTTATTATTATTAACTTAAAAAAATTAATTTACAATTTAACAGTCGCATTATAAATTATTGTATTAAGATATGTATGGAAGAGCAGCACATACTGTGCCGACCCTGCGTAAGGTATAAGGGCAAGTTGATGATGAACAGTCGTATTGTAGACCAAAATAATAATAACTATATCTTAGGTTTATAAAGGTTTTTTAGTAATTAAATATTGAAATATGAAAAGTATAATTTTGTTGATCGCTATACAACTCTGAACGATTTTTGTTTATTTTCAGGGACACTTTGGATGCAGAATATATTCAAATAGAAGCGCATGAAGCATTAGTACTTAAAGTTGTACAATAAAATTAATTGAATGAGTAAAAATTGTATTAAATAATTTTAAACATGATTGTCTCTATCTCTATTTAAAATCACTATCTAACGGCCGAAAACTGAAACGTTATTTAAATATGTGCAGCGTTTCAAAAGATGAGGCCACACTTGAACTCCAATTTCGTCTATTGTCTGTCAGATTGTAAGCGGCGCATATGAAGCGATGTGTTAAGATTCGTTTTACTTCGCTGTACTGACCACAATAATTTAATAGATTAGTACTTAATTAAATGTTTTGGGGTGAAGGCGTTTCTAAAATGTCCTGTCAATCCAGCAAAAAGTTTGCTTTATTGCTGTTTATCTTAATTAAATTTGAAGTCTTAGGATGCTGTAAATGTTTTTCATCCACATTGAAAACACTAAGCGAAATAATTAAATTATTAATGTACGAGCGCTAAGGACGGATAGAATTTGAACTTCGCTCCACTTAAGCGAAACTTCATTTGGCTTTATGAATTATTCATAAACTAAATATGTGTTATTACGATTTAATTATTAAAGGGTATCGTCTAACAGAATTCTTACTTGTATATCAAGT
>LD699455.1:7850087-7872197 GCA_003118335.3 Papilio memnon
TCACAATTTAGGAAATATAAAAGGACCTTCGGATGCACTGAAATGAGAAGTGCAAATTCAATTTAGAAAGAAAGAAAGAAAGTCTTTCTTTCTTTCTTTCTTCTTTCTTTCTTTCAAATTCAATTTATGCTATGTCCTTACTAGTTAATGGTATATCGAACTGATATAAAACTGAATGTCCTCGTTTTCAATAAACAATGAGCTACTTTTCGTGAAATTCTATCTCAAATAGTTTTAGAGTGATTCCAAGGTCAAATAGTTTGTTCAGGTGTTTAACAAAGGCACTTTACAGTTCCTTTGACTAAAAACTGTATTTACTCTACATTTACCTATTCAGACACCTTCAAAAGCTTATTTCAGAGATGTAAATTATTTAATACCTTTAGATTTAAATTTCGTTGATAAGTTTAAATAAACAACGTAAAATCAAAATATATACTTGAGTTCAAAGCTATGAAATTTTGTCTTTATGAAATAATGTGCATTTATTTTAATGAAAACTCAATTAATTTTACTAATATTATAAACTAGCTTTCGCCCGCGAATCCGTAAGCGTGGAATTAAAAAAAAACAAAAGCGAGTAGCCTATGTGTTCTTCCAGACTATCCCCCACGTCTATATCAAACTTCATCCAAATCCGTTTACCCGTTTAGGCTACAAACTCTAACAAACATCCATCCATCCAACGCTGTCAAACGGAATAAATAGTATCCTATGTCCGTCTCCTGGCTCTAAGCTACCTCCTCACCAATTTTCAGCCATATCGGTAAAGCCGTTCTTGAGTTATAAATGGTGTAACTAACACGACTTTCTTTTATATATATAGATGCCAAAAAATCGATGGATGTTAGAGTTTGCCGTGAGACTGAACGGATCTCGATGATATTTGGCAGTCTGGAAGAACACATAGGGTACTTACTTGTTTTTATTCCACGCGGATGGAGTCGCGGGCGAAAGGTATGTATATGTATACAAGCATATGATTTTATTCATAGTTTCAAAGACTTGAATATCAAAATGTGATTTTGGCTGTCAGTATGTTTCATTGCAAAAGACATTAAATTAAGTGTACTTATATCAAGTAAAAATCTTAATCGAGAAATGAACAAACAACTGATTGTATTTTACTCGTCAACTTCTGTTTTATGCTTTAGAAATAATATGTATACTACGGTATTAAGTGTTTAATTTCTAAGTCTATTTCATATAAAATACACGACTTAATGACCACTAAAAGGCAATAAAACAAACGTACGATTGTCAATAATTTGAGGCTTGTAAATTAATTCATATCTGAACAACTTACAAATGCAGGTAATTCTGACACCGTTTTAGAATGTAGCCAGCGACTTAAGTCGCTCAATAACCTGTTTAATCTAAAGTTAATCTTATTCTTTAAGCTAGAATGTTTAAAATGATTTGATAAATTTTACTAAGTCAATATTAAAGCTAGTTGCCGTATACGGAATGTTGCTAATACTATAAAAGATTTGATACAATGCGACTGGATTTCGATCTAGTTAGACATCTATTGCGTTTAAATTAAGTTATAATAATAAATTAACGCTTGCACTAGAATTGTGCAACTCTAGATATACTAAACCAATTAGATCTAACACGTATTTTGCTACATCTAGGTCGATTGCTATTTGTTACAACATGTATAATTGTATATAATACTTTGATAGCAACTCCGTTCGCGTGAAATTTAAAAAAAAAGAAAGGTACCTATGTGTTCTTTCAAACTATGTTCTACATCTGTGGCAAATATCATCAAGATCTGTTGAGGCGTTCTGAATATACGTTCTAATAAATATCCATCCATTTCGCATTTATAATATTGTCATTTCAGTCACTCCCTTTTTGATCTTATCTTTAAATAATCCATTATTATGTCTAACTTTTTTTTTTATACTATAAGGTGGCAAACGAGCAAGCGGCCACCTAAATCCGCCGAAATGACGAAGCGACCGCTGCCCATAGACATCCGCAATTGCAGATGCGTTGCCTACCCTAAATCGATGGAGGAGGAGACGCACATAAAGAGGATATTTCCTCCTCCTATGCGACTCCTCTACCGTCAAATCCACTTTCCCATCCAATCCTTCCCTTATAAGAAAAGGGTGGAACGGGAAATGGACAACATTTGGGTCTCCGGCACCACACTCATCAGACGAAACGCGGAATTGCTTCCACTTCACGCCTGTCTTCTGTGTGGTCGTGGTATTGCACCGGGCGAGCCGACCCATTCGTGCTAAGATGTTAAAGCGGGCTCTACCACTGTCAAAACTAACTAGAAAGAACTTATAATATTCCAGTCGAGCGAAAATGAAGTCTGTTTATGTTTTAAATAAATCTATGAAGCAAAACTGGGTTAACAAAACGTAGATAAGTTTTAATGTAAATCATAAATCTGAAGAATCAAGATTAAAAGAAAGAAATTTAATCACTCAAGCTAGAAATTACAACTTAATTAAGTAGTCAGCAAAACCTTGAACAATTTTTACAAGAGTTAATTAAAGTTTGTTTTCTTTCTACAGCATAACTTAGACAATTCCAGTTCTTCTACAACTTAGTCTAGTGGTTCCGTATTTGTAATTGAAAAAAGTTTATAAAAATATACGAAGTTATAAATGGATAAAGATCTTCAAAGAAATATCATCCTTCGTTTTTTTACCTTAAAGTACAATTTTCTAAACCCACTCTAGTGAACATACGGACATATATTTCATAATAAAAAACATTTATCAAACGATGGTTTCAATGCAAGCTTAAACAGCTTTGTAATCATGTAGAAAAATAAAAACGTTATGCATTGACTATACTTCGAGTACAATATACAGGATGTTATCAAACTCCATAATAGTTCTTACTCGATGCTCCAAAATAAATAAAAACATAAGCTAAATTTTCGGTAGCCGAACAGAGTTCTGGTCAATTTGAATAAATAAACGCTTGATGACTAACAAAATTAAAATTATTTCAGAGTAGTAGAGATATTTGCGTTCGAGTTTAGCACGATTAGAACATCCTGTAATCTGAAGTATCAGCGTGTGAGGCCCGTCGGTGAATCAAACTAACAAACGCGTTCGATTAACCCTACATCACGCCTATCTGATAACAGTATCATTCAGATAAGTGATGACGTCACTACTGTAACATCACTACGTGTAACCGCTGTATTGCATTGGTGGAACAATCTCTACATAATTAAGGTAATAGAGTTAACGCACTAATTTATTGTCTTGTCAAAATGTCAAGGATGTGAGGGTTCCGTTACAATCGATTTTGATTCAGCATAATATTGTTTGGCTAAAATTCTAGTAGATTTACATGTAAAATAAGTATATGTAATTCTGAAATAATGTATGGACTGTATACGCTACGTTAAAACCAGGTATCGTTCTGTTTCTTGGATTTATTGTCAAATATTAAACAAAAACTGGATTACCTGAAATAAAAATTGTGTTTTAGGTTACAGATGACTGGAGTAATTTTATCATTATGTTTGTCGATTATTAAATTAGACTTGATCGTTTTATATTAACGTAGAGTATGAAAACATATTTAAATAAAAGATGTGGTAATTGAATCTAGTCAAATTTCTACATTAAAAATTACTTAGCACTCTAACGTCAAAGGGTACGATGGGGTTGATTCAATAATCTATGATTGAATTACAGCGCTGTAAGAGTGGAGGGTTGCTCACTTCCGCTCGAATTGGTGACTTCCGCTTACTTGATTATCGATAAAGTGTACATCGATTATTTATATATTACAAATGGATTGGTTATTGTATTATAGTTTTGAAAGCCTATTTTAAATTATATTTTCATATGAGTTAAAGTAAATAATACGTTTTTTTTTTTTTCAATAAAACTTACTAATTTTCTAGATGGTAAAATGGGTCAATTGACAGATTTACCAATTTCTTTCCTAATCGCAATTCTCTATTGATTCAAAACTAGGTCGATCTGAATAAAACGATCTACTGTCATTGATAAAATTAAAATTTCTTTCTCAAGCAAGCGACGAAGATGGATCATAATCTTTCAAAAGTCTATTTCAAGCAGACGGATAGCTTTTTTATCTATCACAGACATGGATCTTAGGAAGGGAAGTTCAAAAGAAATTTTTCTAATATAAAAAGATAAACATTTACTTAAACAAATATCGTTTGTTCACAGTTAGTTTAGGATTTTTTATTAAATAACAACTTGCTGCAGAAGCTAAGTTAATTTCACAAGTTGATTAACAGGAAAAAGCGTATATAAATGTTTTACGAGTTACATACAAAAACTACGAAACATCATAGGCCAACTTTTTGCAGTTTTTTTCTCATTACGATGAACAAAGGACCCGAACATGAGTTGACTGTTGTGGAGAATGTCAACTTGACCTCATCAAGGACGGTTTCGAAACTAGTCTGCACATACACAGAATATTACAGAATTGGAAATTAAACACAAAGAGAACCTAAAAATAATCTTCTCTTACAATCTCCAAAACCAGATGAGCAGCACATACTGTGCCGACCCTCCGTAAGAACAAGGGCAAGTTGATGATGACTCTCCAATACTCTCTAGGCTCTTCTAATATTTTATTTAAATTATGATAGTAAAATCAGTTTGACTGTGTTATTTTAGGACAATGTTTAATGTTTGGAATATCACCATTGGCAAATGCTTCTAGACTGAAGTTAGTTTCTCAATATCATAACATTTCAGACACGTTTATGCTGAGGCACAAAGCCACATTTTATTGTTGAAAATCGTATGAAAATTCATTGAGTAATTTTCGCGCTTATCGCGTCCAAACAGAAATCGCTGGTACGTTTTTACAAATGAAGCTATTGCAGACTAAAATACTTTAAATATTTTGCTTTGTTTAAGAGAAACGTCTTATTTAGTCTCTGACGTGGTGTACCTTATGAATGTAAACTGTGACGCATCCGGCGTCGTTCGTCATTACTCTTGCAAACGCAAAGAAACAGCTCACGCACAAACGTACAACAATAGCCACTGTTTATTTGTGTCTAATTAACTTTTGCTTGGAAAATTAAACTTTGCATGTAAACGCATGAATCAGGGTTTATTATGCTCGAGTAGAATGCATGCTTTTTGAGAAACAATAAATGGTTTGTTATTTTTATTAATAATTTAAGTAAAAGCTTCCTCGCTCATGAAACTTAATGAAATGCGAAATTAGGTAAATTACTTAACAAACTTCAAGTACGAATATTGATCTGTGTTATATAAATAAAATAGTCAAGATAAATAGAGTGAAGCAAATTAAAATAAGGAGAGAAAACTTTTTGTTTTCTCACAACCAGTTGGTTTTGTTCCGTTTACTTATTTATCCTGAAATGTAAAGTTTGAGTTATTTAACTTTTGCGATATCCATATTGTTCAATACTTTTATTATACACTAGCTTCGCCCGCGACTCCGTCCGCGCGGAATTAAAAAAAAACAAAAGCAAGTAGCCTATGTGTTCTACCAGACTATCCTCTACATCTATGCCAAATTTCATCGAGATCCCATCAGCCGTTTAGGCTACAAACTCAAACAAACATCCATCCATCCATCCATCCATCTAAACTTTCGCATTTATAATATTAGTAAGAAGTAAGATTGAACTTATATTTATTATACATTGAACTTATATTTTTAGTAATTGTAAGTTGTATTAAAAACCAGATAAACCTTACTATATTTAATTTCATCAGTCTCTCCCCCCAGCAAATGAGTGTGCACCGCAACCGTGAAACTTTAGTTTGGAAATCTCTGCTTTAGTGTCTAAAACCCTTATGCTAACTTACCTATAACATACGAGTATCCATCTAATGTCAGGACGCATTTCCTCAAAGCGCCCGACGCGGACCGATGTCGGTACGTTCTCGGTATAGCGCCCAGCGCTCTACCCCCGCCCGGGTCACTGTGACACTTGTGCACCAATTCCTTGTCATTGGCCATGTTACTGTTGCCGTCGACAGAGCCCTGCCGGCTGCCTTCTAGCAGCGCTTTTCCTCGCCGCATCATCACATCACATTTAACGCTATCACTCAGTATGATCTGTCAACACCTCGCGTCACGATATTGTACTACACGCTCTGCACAATGTTTAGTTCACAAACGTAATTCGTAAATCACTTAAGATTAATCACTACGCTAGATATGTTTATTTGAATTATGTTTTGATATGGAACAGCCGTGTCGCATAAACAAACAGCACGGCAGACATTTTCATTGGTTTACTGTTGGAAAAAAATTTAGTACGTACAAGGGCATTTTTCTACGTGTTTATGTCTTAACTGCATCTGAACAGCTTGAAATCTTATTCGGCCACTGACAGGAGTGTAGTTTCTTGGAAGATAATTTTTGTTGCAATACATTCTAACTTCTAAATAATTATAGCCGTTCGCGAAATGTTATATTATTACAGCAATAAGATTGTATGTAGAATTGACGGTAGAGTTACAATAAGGCATTTAATTCGCCATATCCTTGCCATTCCTAGAGGAAGTTGCTAAAAGCCAAATTTAAAGACAAATTGTTGTTTTTGTATTTGAGGAACAAGTGTCGCAAATAGTGCTATGTCATTTCAATACAAGATGAAATGTTTGTCAAAAGTTTGATTCAAAAACTCATCCAAGTGCATCCGTCCGTTGCTGCGAACTCAACTCGTATGGGCGCGTAGTTTTTCAAACACGTCGTTATTTACCCGGCTATGTCAGGACCGTGTAATGAATGTTTGGCATTAGTCAGGTGGAAACACGGAAATCTATTTTGACGCGGCTACGAATGTTTTCCGCCATAGTAACGCTCGCACAGGGTGCCCATAAAATGTTGCGTCACGGTCCGCTAGGGGGTGGGGACGCCCCCCATTTGTAAACAGATCGTGACGTTCTCCGGACTATTACGAATCGCTAACAACAGGTGGTCCCGAATCTTTGACTGTTAAGAATTTCGTACAGTTTAAAAGCTTTTGACATCTAATATAATGAATTAAAATACCATTTATTTTTTAATTTCAACAAATTGTATAACTTGATTAAATTGTGATTTACAATTATGATGTATAAATAATGTATCGCGAATTATTTTTCGGCAATCCGTACTCGTGTCGTTGAGTACGGCATAGCGTGACCACACGACCGTCTCGCGTGGCAGGCTGCGCGCGACTGTCGCTGGCGGGCCACATGCTCAGCCGCCAGCCAGCCCACAGGTAGCTACTAATCATGATTAGCGCTGGGCGTTTTAAGTTTAACATAGTATGCAAATTTAAAATCTTAAGTGTAGGCGTACTTAAACCATCGTTTTAAATCAGCGTACTAAGAGGTTGTGAAAGTAACTGATAATTATCTAGTAAAAAAAATAAGATTACTTACTACGATGCTTAAATGGATTGCTCGTGACATTCCTCGTGTTTTTTTCTTTTGTTAAACATCGAAAATAAGATTTAGACTAAACCTTAGAAAAATTCAAGATTTTCAATCGTGGAAAATGGCTAAATTTACTCGTATGTACCTACTCGTAATTTGAAAGCCAGTATTATCAATATTTGTGAGTTTATATATGGGAAAATAGTAAGTTGCGACGATTGTTTTCATACCTTTAAAGTTCGGAGAACAACTGTATATTCTCTAATTAAAAGATTTAGCAAAAAAGGACCTTAATTTTAGTGGAAAACTTGTTTGATCACACTCTACTTCAATCCGATATTATATTAAGGCAATTAAATGAATTGAAACGCTGGATAAGTGCCTTAAGCTTTGGTAAAAGCCCTCGCTTTGAACTTACGTGAGCCTCACTAATGCGCTCTTAAGCTTTATATTTTAAAACATATGTAATACACAAGTAACGAAATAATATTTGTACGAATTCTCTTAATACTATCAAAGTAGATAAATTTACTCGTAAACCGATTTAGTTGGAAAAGGACGATATTTCTTCATATTTTATATTAAATTAATAATAATAATAATAAAGTTTGTAAAAGATGGTATCTATGATTGAATGTTACTTTCTTATTTTAAAATTGCATGAATCTAATAAAAAAAATTGGATACAGTTTTTTTTTATACCAAAAGATAGCCAACGAGCAAGCCGCCACCTGAATGCGCCAAAATGACGAAGCAATCGCTGCACATAGACATCCGCAATTGCAGATGCGTTGCCAACCCTTAATCGACGAGGAAGGAGATTTAAGTTACAGAAGTCACTTCTCAATTCTATAAACATTCGTCGCAAAAGAGATGTTGAAGGCAAAGAATCGTATTCAAGTCTTATATTTTTTACCGCAAATTGTATTTAATTCTTTTCGTGTTTAGGCAAACGTAATAAGCATTTTAATAAACTCATTCCTCGATCGAGATTTGTATCCTTTTGAGTGGAAATTTTTGTAAATCCATCGACATGAATGTTTGCGTCGACCACACAAATAACTCGGGAAGTGGGTACGCAATCAAAATGTTTAATGTGTGCCTATAATGGTATACACCGCATTCTGATTGATGCTTGATTTAAATATGTTTTAATATAAAAGCGTAATGAAAGTAATATTGACTTAATAAAGAAGTCTGATGTAAAATAATTTACATTAATCACAGGTGTTTATCGTTTCATATTATCAGCGCGCACACTTTTAACTCAACTATCGCACAACTGTTTAGTCTCGTTTTGATTCTTATGAGATTATATGGAGGTTCGGACACTACTCGATTATTAGTTGTGCAACTAAACAGTTGAATTGGCTGCGAAACAATCGCCAATCGAACAACAGTTGTGCCGTAGTTTAGTCAAAGGTGTGTGCCCGTTTAGGTTTCTACTTTATATATATTAAGATATACTTACTAGTCTAAAATAATCTAACGTACATTTAGATCATCAATCACAATTACATTCACCTCACACGTCGACGTATCCATTTCGTTTTGCTTTACACTGATTTATATCAGCATAAAAAACCTAAATCCGACAACACTCTGAAATGTTATGTATGGTTATTTTTGTATATCAATAATTTGTGTTATGTTTAAAAAGGTCTAGTACCAAACTAGAGTCCTTATTACACACCGTTGCGTATATGTGTGTGTATTTAATCATGAAATACTTTAATAAACAACGAATACAAAATAATAAATGATTCAGAAGTTAAATTGCTAGTATTTACAGGCTTTGGGTTGTCATACACGGACTGCTTTTAGCACTGCACTAGTACAGTACACACTTTGTAGCCACTAATGTACGGTAAGCGTCATCTGATTGCCCAATACTGATCATAGTATTGATACAAACTATTGGCAGTCCGTGTATGGTAGGCTTTATGCCAGGCTCTCGCGTGTCCGGGCCACATTTCAGCCGCGGCCGCACGAACGATTTGTTTTATCGCTCAGCCAGATAGCTCGACGTGGAATTTTCCCCGTCTCTCATTTCCATTTCCCGGCATAATTCCTGCCTGCACTGGACATAAACTCCAATTTCAAATTTCGAATTTTGCATGTAACTTTAGATTTTAAGCTTTTGTTAGCTCTATTAAATTGCAATCGCTTACTAATTTCTGGTCAATATAAATTATGTTGAAAATGTCTAACGTTATTTATAGTAAAAAAAAACTACCTACGTCATAAATCGCAAGTTATAACCTTGACAGTGAGAAAAAACTACAAAATTATACCTTACTAATTCGTTTCCCACCTATTTATTCTCTACATTTATTAGTTTTACGGTGAGAAGAAAAGTAACAAGTAATTAACGAATCTGCCACATAGATAAATCAGAAATGTCAATTTCAGAATATTCTAGTAGCAAGTACTTCTTAAGCCTTTTATGCCTCGTAATTTAATTTAATGCATTTCGCATTAATTTATTAATTACTAGCTTTTGCCCGCGACCCCGTCCGCATGGAATAAAATAATACAAAAACTAGCTACGTGTTCTTCTAGACTATCCTGTACGTCTATGTCAAATTTTATCCAGACCCTTCCAGAATTTTTGGCTACAAACTCTAACAAACATTAATTTAAACTGGCATCGACCTCAGTAAAAAGTCATGTTTTTTTAATAATTAGGTAAAATAACGTTATTTATGCTTTGGAAATTTTTTATCTCTATAAGGCTGTATCATTTAGTAACAAGAGACTTGCGCCAATTTACATAAAGTCTGTCTCAAGAGAGAAACAAAACGTGAGTGAAACGGGCTTTATTTTTATATTTCCGTATTTGAAGCCAGCTTCTGAAGATTACATATTCATTTGTGCGAATATTTCAAATTTTCTTCATAAGAATTGTAACTTTGAATTTTTTAACAAGTTACTAGTCATTTATTAGTGCACATTTGTCACATAACATATTCTGTTTTGTATAATAATTGAATAGTAAAAATTACTGTCGATTATTATTGATATAATAATTGTCACCCTAACTTTAGGGTAGGCTCCGAGCCCCTCGGTGGGGACGTATAGTGAGCTGGTGATGATGATGATGATTATTGATATTTGTTCTGTGTTGTTTTAATTATTTTTTTAAAGACATCGCGTGAACTTTGTCAGTTTTCTTTTCTTACATAAAAAATGATTTTCGTTTCAAATCAATGTAAACTTTCTCAATAATAATCTCAATTCAATGAGTATAACATAAATACAAATCTAAGAGCGGGCGCACACCTTTGACTAAACTATCGCACAACTGTTATGCGATTGTCGATTGTTTTGCAGCTAATTAAACAATTTAGTTGCACTACTAAAAATAGAGTAGTATGCGCACTGTTATATCTTCCCCTTTGTATGACAATATTGCACTGTAGACACATTAAGTCATATACTCAGCATTTTATGCGAGAAGCTCCTTTAACATTACAAATAAAAGTCCAGTTCAATCCCAGCCCTCATTTGAGGTACTCGTCGCTTTCGTCTCGTTCTACTTCTTTATTACTAAATCTTTTTACTAAATCTTTTGTATAATTTTTCAATATAGGAGTTTGATAATTTTAAATAGTTTTTTTTTTAAACGTGAACTCCGGAACTCCGTATAACAGCACGTCCACGTAAGTTCATAGGAATCAAAGTGCGACTAAACAATTGTGCGATGGTTTAATCAAAGGTGTGCGCGCGCTCTAAACAAGTATAATGGCAATTGAATGTGTCATAGATTAATTGGTACTGTCATTTACAATTGTCTGTGGTTCTATCAATGGGTTGTAGATTCAAATACGACGAAGTAGACATTGCTATTTGCTCTGGCATTAAACATAATTTTATTGTTTTTCATTTCAGTTGTAACGGAGCGCTGAATTTAATCGCTGGACTGGAATAATGTAAACCGGGTATAATAAGTATTTTCAAAATAGTAATTAAAACAGATGTATAATTCAAAAACCAAATCAAATACCTTCTCTAAAACCGTAAAGTTGCGTTATTTCAATAAATCTTAATATAACGAACAGCACCCTCTTTAGTACAAATTCAAATTACAGCGCAAAAGTATCAAGCCTCAACTTACCGATAGTATATGTGGCGCCATCTATCTGGAACGTCGCGCTCTTGCACTTCTTGAAAACCTTCCCGCTCACCACTTGTCGCATGGCGCTGCCGTGAGTTGCCGGGTTCGCCGCAATCTCCCGAGAGGCGCTAGTATCGAATCTGTTTCGTAGCTCCTCGAATGTAGGCGCCGCGGATGTATCCGGGGTCCTATCTCGATAGCCACGCCGCACTTGCCCGTACCGACCGCCCGGTACACTCGATTCGGCCGTTTTCTTGTCCATTGTAACACTAAAGTTCAAACACTTTTAATGTTATTTCTCACCAACCAGTTCTCTCACCGCAACCATGATGGAACTACGATTAAAATTATTTGAGACTTAAGTTGTAAAATGTGTTATCTGACGCCATTTGAATTACGAAATTTAGATTTAATTATGACGATGGAATAATTATTTAATCTACGTGTGAAAAATTACATACGGTTAAGTTTTATTACTGTGCATTATTCCTACTTCTACAAATACATTGGTACAGACTAAAAATCGTGATTCGCATTACATCAATTTTGTTAATTAATACCTGTTGATGTCATGCAAATTATGCTAAACGTAAATGCATATAACAACCTGTCCATTGTGTAATGCCTAAGAGGACATCGTATTGATTGAAACGCAAATGTAATGAAATCAATCAAATGGGTTGTTACAAGAGGCTTATTTGAATGCACGAGGGTTGGCAATTGGTATATATAATACAAATTTTAGAAACAGGTTCTTCTGTAAGAACAAAACCTGTGTATGTTTAACCTTTTATCTCTAAAAACCTAGGAAATCCATAATTGAAAAGGGTAATGACTTCCACTTTTCTACGCGTTACACAGTATTTACAAAATTAACCTAATTTATGGTAATAATAACATATTTCCTGTTGCATATTATGTTTATAATCTTCAAAGACTCATGAAGTCAACCAACACGCAGTGGGCTACATTGTTTGACTATGGCCTAGTCACCTAATTTAGGGTAGGCTCCGAGCCCGTCAGACGACGTATAGTAAGTTGGTGATGATGATATTTACAGATTAAAAAAATTAAAACTTCGGATGTATGAAAATTATTCACATACTTATATAAACAATTTTAATAATACGTTATTAAGTAGCTCTTATACTGAATGTTTCATGAACATTTATAAGTTGCGAGCGTTAAATTAAAATATTTGACTAACTATTTTACCCTCATAGTTCAAGAATCCGTAATGTATTATACATTACTTTGAGTTTTGTTGCTTAAGAATGGATTCCTTCATAGGTTACGGCCACAAAAATTTCTGCAATAAGGGAAGTTTAAAAAAATATTAATAAGTACAAACATATTGTGTTCTAAAACCTAATATCATTTTCTTTTTTTTTTCTAAATAAGATATCTTCTTTAGATACTTTCGAGTGTATTTTAAAATAATAAGGTGTTACATATAACATTTCAGATTTTTTAATTGTCGTTTTAAAACGCAGGCAATAGATGGCGCTAATTCATCTATTAGAGCTTTAGTTAGTTTTTATTCCAGTTCTAGTTTCTAGAATTCAAGTCGATAGTTATATTGCGATTTTCCTCAAAGATTCATATTTCAAAACAAAGCAAATATAAAATTGTAATTACAATTTGATGGACATAAAACCTTTTCTGCTTCTGCAAATTAATTAGCCGAACGTTTATTTTTAATTACATAGACGTCTTTACTGCTTTGAAGTATGTTTAGACATTGAGTTTTTTATGAAAATTAAATGGTTTTCGTATTTCAGTGTAATTAATAGACATTATTTAATGAGGCTAAATATTGGATTGTATTAACACGATTATTTTTGTGATTAATAACAATTATTATATTTTTAATTCAGCTATTTACAGAGTAAATTGTGTTTCCATCAATTTATAAAGATGAGCAATAGACCGGTGCACAGTGGTTCCACGTACGAACATTATACGAAGAAAATTTAAGCAAATTGTCTGCTCAATTATTTTATGCACATAACAAACGTAAGCCTAGTCTTGGCTACAATATTTCAATAGTAAATTAGAGCAAAAAAAAAATTGCAAGCACAGCAAAAAATCTGCGCCCACAAAGTGGCCACTAAATTAAATTACATAATAATCCCAGCGAGTGCGCCGCTTGCCTCGTAACCACTGAAATGAATTCAGCTGTAAGCTGTTACCTGTAATGAGACGATTTAACTTCCCTCATTACTTTACCCAACAAAAAATGTTAAAAAATAATTAAATCTACGTAAATTAAGGAAAGGTTTTAACTAGTTCGTTCACTGCTACGTTTTATTTATCGTTTATTTTTGTTTTATCGTATTTGTGTAACATTAAGTGGGAGAATAAATTTCAACAAAAAATCACATCATTAGTTTTATTTCTTCACTCTGTAACTCTTTAAAAAAAAAGTAGCGTAATTTTTAATCTTACTAATTTTAACTATAAATGCAAAAGTATATATGGATGGATGTTTGTTAGAGTTTGCCGCATAAATGATTTAAGGGATCTCGGTGATGACATAAATGTAGACCATAGTCTGTAAACACATAGGCTACTTTTTTTTAATTTCCACACAGATGGAGTCACGGGCGAAATATAAGTAATGTTATTCCCATCCCACCTATTACTTAATCGTACTGCGATATAATTTACTCTATTACACTAAATCCTATCACATAATAGACTAAGTAATTATATCCCTTTTTTATCCTATAACTTCTGAGTAATCCAATAATCTATTGAACGCCATAATAGACAGTAGTCTCGCATGGTTCTGTAAATCTTCATTCAATTCGTTCACATTTGATTTAAAGGCCTATCACGAATAGTTTAATGATAGTTGCGAGAACGTATTCGTAACGTCATCGTAAAAAAATGTATGGCATTTGTTGGTGTAGTTTACGCCCGGTAGGGTCACAAATCTATTGTCGATGAGGTTACGGAAACGTTTTCACGAATATTCAAGATAATCACTCAAGCAGAGATGCATTCAGAAACCACAAATTGCTATCTTAATGTTATTCGAAAACTAAGTTTATTAACTTAACCCAACTTGGTTTTTGAGATGTCAACATTATCGAAAATGTCTAACAAGAGAAACAAACCGATATCTTTTGTCAACTCCGCCAATAGTTTGTATTTAATGTTAAAATTGATAACACTATAGTTTCATGTCTGATTCAAAAGTTAGAAAAAAATGACTTAGAACGTATTTGCGCGGACGTAAAAACGCTTGGCGTAAAAAATGTGTCAAAATAGATCATATAGGATTAGTGTTGTGAGAAATGAGCTCTGAGTCGGAAACTCGAGCTCCGAGTCGAAGCTACTGAGCCTTAAAAGCTCGAGCCCTGAGGGCTCGCAAGCCTTAAAGGCTCGAGCCCCGACTCGAGCTTTTATAGGAGACTCGAGCCTTGAATGAGTCGAAGACTCGGGAGACTCGAGCCTTGAATGAGTCGAAGACTCGGGAGACTCGAGCCTTTTAACAACTCTATATGGGATTCCATGTAGCTATTCATACGGGAGCGTATTTCTACGCGACGTATTTTTGTACGCGCAATGTTCCATTTTGAGCATCGGGCGTTGGCGTAAAAATAAAGAGGAACATATGGAACTTCATATACGAATGATCGCTTAGGAAGTAGTCAGTGAAAACAGCAGTCGTTTGGTATTATTTTTCTTTGACATTGAGATTTATTGGCATTGGTACTATATCAGGTTTAATACGTTTTTGCAATATGTTCAAATGCGGATCATGGGTATGGTTTTATAGTTAATTTTTAAGGTTTTAAGTAGATTCACCTTTTAATAAATTGAAAAACATCACCCACTTAACTGAGGTATACATTTTCATTTGTTTAGGACACTCTTTCTACTTCGGGTCCATTTGTACTGAAAAAATATTTTGCATTTTTCCTTGTTATCGACTACCATATATTTCTATTCATTAGGGGATTGAAACCGAAATGAAAAAGGTATTATTCGTGATTTTAGCTCCGATAGAATGAGTGGGAAATGAAAGGTAAAATACACGTGCGTACATTCATTGGAATTATTGATGTTTTATTCAAAACTAGCCTTCGTTCCCGACTCTACGCATGAAATTAAAAGTTAGGCTATGTGTTATTCCAGACTATGGTCTACTATGCCAAATTTCATAGAGATACGTTCAATCGTTTAGGCGACTAACAAACATACATCCATCTCAACTTTCGCATTTATAATATTTCTGAAGCCGTAAAACATAATAAATAAGGTTTTTGCCAACATAGAACTGTTAACACATAACAAAGTAAAATGCCAAAGGTCTTTATTTAATTCGTTAATTCAGGAAACAGTACGATGTATAAAACTCTAATTTGGGTCCACTTTGACAAACTCCCTAAACCTTTTTACGTAATTAATTCCTGTAGAACACAACAACATATTCACCTTTATTTATATGTGAGATTTAGCTTGTTTATTGTGATGATATTTAAAAAAAAAATCGTTTTTGGCAGCTTTATTATTTGAATATCATTTCCATCAATTATTCTCAACTTGTAACAAAAACATTACGAAATACGAGAAAAAAATCATAAAATCTCACAAAAAAACATATTAAATCTAAAAGATTGCGCGACTTCGCCCCCGTGTCTTTAGAAAAATATAGCATATGTTACTCAATGATAACGTAGCTTTCAAATGGTGAAAGAATTTTTTAAATCGGCCCAGTAGTTTTTGATTTATTTAAATACATACAAAAATACAAATAACTTTATAATATTAGTATAGAGATGTCTAATAACGTTTGGTCAATTATATTTATTACGTTTTGTAATTAATTTAAACAATAAACAGTTTTATAAAACCTAAATCTGTTTTTTTTGGGCGGCTCTATGCCGCCCTCTCGTTTCCCCTAACATGTTTGGGTCAGGGACTTTAGGGTGTAATCTTTATTTCTTCATTACAAATATAAAAATTACAATAAAATCTTACAGCTAATATCACATATTATGTCTATGTTAAAAACAATAATTTAATAAACAATTATTACAATACGACTAAAATATATAAATAATTAAAAACAATAAAACAATTTAAATTAAAAAAAAAACAAAGCAGAATCTGTTTATTAAATTCAATTTACAAAATCTTCATTATTTATCTAAGTCTCATTAGAGGGAAGTGAGTCCTTTCTTGAAAGCAAATTAAATATTTATCAGGAGGACAGAGTAGGACAAAAGCTATGAATTATTTAACCGGGTTGTGACTGTAACTTTGTTTCATAGATTTACATTATTAAAAAAAACGTATTTATGGAAGTTTCTGTTAGTGGAAAAAGTCATGAATGAAAAATAGATAAACAACATTATTAAAAATATAAAGGGAATAGTTTTTTCTTTGCGACTTACGAAGTTAAATTGCTTGTTTACTATTGTAACGTCAGTTGGTAATTTTAAACCATTTATTTAATTGTAACCATCCATATAAATTTAAATACTCCACTACAGATCTCGCCAGGTATGCGCTCCAATGTCCAATTCTAATGTCATTGACATCTGTCAGTTAGATATGTGACGTCTATGCCAATAATCTATAGTGTTGTGTCAATTCTACAGCACTGTAGTAATTTTCTTCTTAACAGTAAGTACATTAAAAAAAAAAATAAACTTGTTATAAATAATAGGGACCTGGAATAAAGTAAGCGCTTTATACTATATATTAAATGTTATATAATACTTTTTCTTGGAGACCCATTTTGATGGAATCAAGTTCATAAGATTCCGAAATAGAAATCTGTAATCTCTGTCTACCCCTATTGGTATGTAATAAACATATATTTACGCGGTTAATATCAAGGGACTGGTCTATTGTTGTTTTGTTTTAACCCAATTATAGATCCTCCTTAAACATTATTTCGTATAATTCGACTATCGCTTTGTCTTGTTCCTTTAGTTAGTTCTAATTCGATCTCGCTGCCTATTCCTCGCAATGGTGGAAATTTACGAGGTATTTCTAGCAAAATTCTCACGAAAATACGCAAGGTCTTTGTTTAAGTTAACAATCTTCTATGTCAGTGCTCACGCGAACCGAACCTTACTCGTTCGGATTCAGACAAGTGTAAATACAACTAATGTTGCTACAGTAGCGTAAATAATCGGAAAATATCGTTGCTTTCTCTATTTATAGCGTAACATTGTTAAACAAGAATGAAAATTCTGACAAAGTTATCTTACCTGTTAATATTACTTCATACTTATAAATACGAAAGTTTGGATGGATGGATTTTACTACATATCTCTAAAACGACTACTCACATATTTATTGTCACATATATATTTGTCACAGATGTAGAACATAGTCTGGAAGAACACGCTACGCTCGAACGAAGTCGCGGACAAAAGCTAAAAAAAATATTATAATTGCGAATGTTTAGATGTGTGGATGGATGGATATTTGTAACTAAAGAATGAACGGATCTCGATGACATTTAATACTGAAGTAGGATATAGTATGGAAGATCACATGAGATCACGAAATCGCAGGCGATATCTAGTTACCTATTAATTAATATTCTAGCTAGCTATTAATGGAAGAGGTTTAATATTTCAAAGGTAAAATATATTTACTAGAGCTCGTCCTTTAAGGTACTTAATATTTAAGATCCTATGTAACCACGAAGTAAGATTAAAACTGTGTGTCTTACTGATTTCCTCATTTTACCTACTTAAGTTTCACGAGCCTCCTTGCGGGTAGAAATTAAAGCACTTCGTTACAACCAACAGCTTTAAGTTGATTTTATTCGAAGTGAAGGTTGGTAACGGAGACGGCGTACTCGCTTCCAAGATTATTATGTAATTTAATTCCGTCGACACTTTGTGGAAACGTTTTAATACAAATTATATAGTCTTGGTTTTGTTGATAAGTAATCACATGTGATTTTCGTCTTTGAACCGTTTACGTTATCACCGATGTGGGCTACATTTCTTACTAGGTATTTTTTATTCCATGCGGTCTACAGTGCAGTATATAAAATCCAGTGTTTTTTAAATAAATTCGTAAGATTTGGGATTTACGGAAAATGTATGGGGAAACAATAACACTGGTTATGATTTTGTGTTTTTATATACAGGATGTAGTGTTTTGCTTTGATTGATCTTATGAAGTTCTTAATTAAATGGTTTGTGTAAATAATGAGAAACGTGACGATAGCTTTTGTGTACAACCTTGATGTGTTTAACCGTGGTTATAATTAATTGAATAGTTGACATACAATTGCAGCGAATATTATTTAAAACTGAATGGAAAATTAACGATTTTAATTTCAATAACTGAATGATTAAATTAATTGACGTATGTACATATGAACATAGGTGGTTTATCTACGAGTATATCTATACTAATATTATAAAGAGGAAAGATTGGTATTATTGTATGTATTGAAATAACTAAAACTACTGGGCCGATTTTAAAAATTCTTTCACCGTTAGAAAGGTAATTTATCTGTGAGTAACATAGGCTATATTTTGTATTGTTTTTTTTTAATGTCACGCGGGCGAAGTATTCAATAAAACACTAGTTATGTAATTACTAGGACTACTACATCAGCACTAAGGAAGTCCTAAATATGCTGCTTAAAAATGCTTGTAAAATTTTGTCGTCGATATAACTTGAGAAAAAAAATGAAAGTGATTTAGCCAGGAGGGCTACGTTTACTGTGACTAGTTATAATTTTGAATGTTAATTTTTAAAACGTATATTTCGTGACGGTGATCTGGTATAAAAATCATTGCTATAAAAATTATGGCAGGCTCTCGCGACCAAGTAACATTTAAGTCGTTAAGCAAAAATTTCTTAAACAAAACAACGAAATGTTATATTGAATAAGATAAACGATGATTGAAGTCGTAAATAATGAGTTTTTACAATCGAAAACGCGGCCAAAAACTTATGCAGCGAGTGTCTGGTATTGGCAGCCGCGGTTAAATTTTCTTTTACCCTTTGTCCTCTTTTACGCTTAAATAAATTGGAACTCTAAAATAAATGATTTTAAATTTATCCATTATACGATTTTTATTTGTTTATTTTATTTAATTTTAGTAACCGCGGAAAGAGTGAAAATTTAAGTAATTAAATAATTACTAGTACTAACTAATTGCATCAAGATCTCTACAGTGATTTTGAATTGTAATAAGAAAGACATTGTTATGTAAGATATTTAGTTATATAGTTTTTACAAATGATAAATTTGGCTAAAAGTAACAGTTACATGTTATTTCGAAACACGCGTAGGTTTAACAAAGGGAATCCCGAGACCTTGGCTATGTTATTTGAACAGAAGCCACATTTGTTGCCAAAACGAATTTTTACTCATGTAATGTTATAAAGTTTGAAACTAAACTATCGCACAACTGTTTAGTCTCGCTTTATATGAAGGTGTGCACTAATCGATTTTTAGTTGTGCAACTAGTTGAAGTCGCTGCGGAATCACAACACGCACGTATAATTTTATTTTTACTGAATACAGTAGACGCTTCAAACTGTTGTGTAGTGTTTCCATATTGAAAAAGATAGCTGGTTGTTAATTCAAATACTAAAATAGAAAACCGTTTCCTTACGATTAATATTAGTTAAACTACTTTGAACTCATGATGACCTGGTACTCCTTCCGTTAAACTATTTAGGTTATGATTGGCTAAACATTGTGGCTTTGTTATTATTGTAGGTAATTGAAACTCTACCTTTGATATATCAGTCTAACTGACGTCATGTCTCTCGTCAAAGATGACAAAGGGATTCAATACATGATGTGTCTTTATGTCTACCTTGTTCATTTTCAATATGGAGTAAGGCTGCCGTATTATATTCAATCAATCGTGGTTTGTTTTGAGTTTGGTTTCTGAGTGAATAGTAGCAATGTTTGTAGAATTCAAAACAAAATTATAGTAATCTGCAAAAATAGCTTTATTAAATAACTAAAAAAGGAACAGTTAATGTATGGTTTGTGTGAAAGAGGATATGCTTAAAAAGGGAGGGAATTCAGATATGACTGCTGGAAGAGCCCACACTGTGTCGACCCTCCGTAGAGACAAGGACAAGTTGATGATCTTGAAAAAAAAGGGATAGTTAAAAAAACATTGACTTAATGGAATGTTCAATTCGCAAAACCTTTTGACCTATATTAGTTAAGCAACAAATTTAATGTTGACGCATATATGAAAACTCGTAGGCATAATTCCGACTGAATTTGCGTAATGAGTGTTTTTCAAAGAAACCCTCCACTTAAAATAAAATTAACGAATGCAAACTTTCACTCAAATTGCGGTTAAAAATAGTATTTACATATATTTTTTCAACCTTGAAACAAATTCAAGGCTATTATGGAATAAATGTTTTCAATTCTTCTATTGCTTGCTAAAAGCATACTTTCTTGCTTATACAGACTATTCCATAATACTTAAAAATATATCCAAAAATTAAGAGAACCGTAAAAAATTTAGACGTCATAAAAAGATTTAGTAATAGAAATAGATTCAGGGTAAAAAATCTATAAATCTATGAAGAAATTACTTAAAGAACGATTTTGTTGCCGACCAGTTTTATCAGTCCTTACATTTAGAGAAAAAAGTCTGTCATATTTAAAATTTGGTAATTCTATCTCGAATGAATCGTTAACAAGTGATATTATAGGACAATTTACTGAAATAGGATTTATAATCTGGGATAACTGAATATCAATCGAGATAAAGCCGAAAGTAAATCAATATGAACGCTACATTAATTAGATGGTAGAAAGTTATTTATTTAGACACCGCTCTGAAGTCCGACAGATCCTTACCATTAATTATTCATTTAAATGAAAAGAAAGCTTATTGTAAGAAACACTTTTATATCCAAGTGTTTTAAGCAACAAGATTAAATTAATAACAAAATGATGTAAGAATCTTTCAAGATTCTAAAATGTAAGCAAGAAATATATTTCAGTTTTACTAATTTCTGAAACGAATATAAAACAGAATAAATATTACAAATATCAACAGCTCAGAGTGTCATTAATGGTCACTAAGAGAGGCACTTAGTATAGATATAATTCAAGAAATATACCCTAAGGAACTGCGTGATCAACAAAAAATAACTTACTGCCGAATATTGGAACGATTCGTAAAATATTAATGGAGTGTGCTGTTTAAATTTGCCATTAGCATTTAAGAAATTGTTACATATTAACGTCGTTTAAGTATTCGACCGTTTTTGTGGTAGTTGCTATCTAAAATCCTTGTACATATAGCACTAGTATTAAACAACCTGTTACTTGCCTACAATAAAGTTTGCCAAATTAATTAATTCCTCGTAACTAATAGCTCGTTATCCTTCTGAAGCGACACTACAAAGGTGTAATAGAGCTGTCCCCAGGCCGAGACAAACGGCTTATTGTGTTACACTTTATTAGGTTAGATATTGGAGCTGCAAGACCCGGTTTATAAATTGAACGTAACTCGTAATAGGTAAGAAAAAAATCTTTCAGTAGTTTAAGGCAAATTGGTATTTGTAAATCTATGTTCAAATCGTTTTAAGTGCATTACACACTGTTTTAACTACATATGCTCCTTAATA
>LD699455.1:7910586-7923503 GCA_003118335.3 Papilio memnon
AATAACTCAAAAACTACTGGGCCGATTTAAAAAATTCTTTTACCGTTAGAAAGGTAATTTATCTGTGAGTAATACAGGCTATATTTTTTATTATTTATTAACTTCACGCGGGCCAAGTCGCGAGCAACAGCCAGTTTATAATATTAGTATGATAGGTATGTAAGCAATATAACAAAGTTTTTCAAGCGTGAACAGAGAATGCACGATACACGTGTGCATAAGATCGTTCTCAATTCAAACAATATAAGCTTTACTGGTCATACGCCAGTTTCATGTCGCAGTCTGAGTGCTTTACTGCGGGACTCGCAAATAACTGAAGTAAATAAAAACAAAGAACATAGTCATTGATAAAAATTCTTTAAATCATCATTGAATCTGTGATTGTCAAATTGACGCACTCAGAATCATAATTGGTCACTTAAAAAGTTATTTAATGTGAATTTATGTTACTAAATCAACACTAAAGTAGACCTAGGTTCTAATCCACATATCTTCTGAGGGTAACACGAATGTTTTCGAGAAAGTATTAGTTATCGACAATGGTCGGTATACTTTACACCCGATAGGGGTGCGCAGATCTATTTCAAATTTTCGTGCGACGTCTCACTTTAACTTAATAATACGCAACAAATATACTTGAATTGCAGAAATAAACTGTTTCATGCATTATAAAGATAAAGCAATACATTTTATTTAATATTAAATCTAATCTAATCTAGTCCATTTTATAATTAAGCCAGAATCAAAATAGACAGCTAACACGAATGTTGTTTGTTAATCTGTTTAAGTTGAGTCTCTCGTGTTGTGGAACATAATTGACGGCGCAAAGCTTGAAAATACACAACTCTAGAGACGAGAAATTGATATTGATACAAGTTTGCTGGCTTGAAACTTAATTGTGGAGATGTCTGTCCATAAATAACATAAGTTATATAAATTGAAATAAAACATTTACATCAGAAAACCTTACATTCTTACATTAAATTGCTTTAAAAGATTGATAATTAAAATACTGCAAGGAGTTACGTAAAAATATAGTCAACAGTATTTTTGGAATATTGGATACTAGCTTTGGCTCGCGACTACGGCCGCGTGAAATAAAACAATGTTGCTCACAGACAAATCTTTCTAACGGTGAAAGAATTTTTAAAATCGGCCCAGTAGTTTTTGAATTATTTCAATACATACAAAATCACAAATCTTTCCTCTTAATATAGATCAATTCCTTATTAATTTCAATTATTTTCTAATTCCTTTTAGCAAATCTTGCGTGTTCTTTACCTACATAATTTTTACAGACGCTTTCATATTGTTACATTACGATTTAAATAAATAATTTTAATAAATTAAATCGATTGGGTGATTAAAAAGGGCTTAGTATAAAGTTTAATTAATTCCGCAGCGGATGGTCAGGGTAAAACCGCAGCGCACTGGCACATCTAAGCTTCACAACTTCAATGCGGTTCCAATCAACTAAGTACAAATGAATAAATACTTTTGAAATTAACCTTACATAATTACAGCTGCACACAGATTGAGTGTTACTTTAACAGAGTAGAATCTCATACTGATTCTGAAATTAGAGACTTAATATGTATATGGTAAGGGACTAATTGTATCAATTGACACTTCATCATCATCAACTTGCCCTTATCCCTTACGGAGGGTCGGCACAGTATGTGCTGCTCTTCCATACATTTCTATCAGCCGTCATATCTGGATCCACTCTCTTAATTATATCCTCTGCAACACAATCCATCCATACTTTCTTCGGTCTTCCTCTTCCTCTGTGCCTATCCACATTCATTCTTAGCATTTTCTGGCTTATGTCCCCATCGTCTCGTCGCATAACATGACCATGTCCATAATTGACACTTAATAAAAATTATTAAATTTCAAATAATAACACCAATTAAAAATTACCTGATAGAAAAATTAGACTAACTATATTATAGAAGCGAGATTACTTTATGAAATAAGATAAAGAATTTGGTAAAACTCAAATTATTTTAGACCAAAATCACGACTTTTTCGTATCTAATTAGGTAATAATTGATGTACCCGAAGAATACATATCTTACAACCATATCCCTAAGAGCGTGTGCATACCTGAAATTAAACTATCGCACAACCGTTTAGTATCGCTTTGATTCCTATGAGCTTATATGGAGGTGCGCACACTGCGCTTCGAAACAACCGAGAATCGACAATCTCACAACTGCTGTGCGATAGTTTAGTCAAAGGTGTGAGCTCACTCCAATTCTCTATCAAAAGGGAGAGATAATAACTTTTTTATCCAACTTGTACAGTTCGACACTGAAAAAGAGCCCTCCAATATTTAACAGTCATCCTATTACTAAATGAAATTCACCATTATGTTAACCGTTTGCTCGTTTATCTTTAATCCATAAAAAAGAAATCCTTTTAGTTAGATTAATTTTATGTAAATAAAAATGAACCGTACTTCGACGGGTTTGTTTAATTTATGAGGTATCGCAGCTTTATTACAATTCATTGAACATACCTAGACCTTTTGGTAATAGACCTTTTGTTTTTAGTTGACACGCGAAATGTATGTTTCTGGTTGGACCAGTTCCAAAAAAAGCCTTCAAGTCGCACATTTTGCATACCTTAGAGATGTGTGTTCTACCTGAATATTCGTGAGAATGTTTTTGTACCGTTAACGACAGAATGTATATCAGATCTGTGCAGTGTTCTTCCAGGCCTAATATACACCAACGAATCTTATGCAAGTTTGTTTGTTACATATTTATACTAGCTCTCGCCCGTGACTCCGTCCGCACGGAATTAAAAACATTGTTCATCCAGACTATGCTCTACATCCGTGGCAAATTTCAACGAGATCTGTCCAGAAGTTTAAGCTACAAACTCTAACAAACATCCATTCTTCCATTCATGCATCCATCGATACTTACGCGTTTATAATATACTCGTAGTAAGATAAGTTTTTTTGTTTGTTATACATATAAATGTAAACAATTTTTTTTGACAATGACTTCAAGAATCTCCTAAACTATCTAAAGCTATCTTAATATTGACGTACATTTTTGATGCAAGTAGAGCGAGCTACGCAACAGAGAGTGTGGAGGCACACTTGTGCTGGAGTGGTCTGGCTTAGATAAAGGTTGTGTCGAAAGAAAGATTCATCTTATATTCTTCCATAAAAAACCGTAAATCTGTGATGTTTTATTTAAAACCATTTTTGATCTAATGTTATTGTTGTTATGCGAGGAGACGATGGGGACATAAACCAGAAAGTGTTAAGAATGAATGTGAATACAAAGGAAGAGGAAGACCGAAGAAAGTATGGATGGATTATGTGAAACAGGATATACTTAAGAAGGGAGTGGATTCAGATATGACGGCTGATAGAAATGTATGGAAGAGCAGCACATACTGTGCTAACCTCTGTAGGGATAAGGGCAAGTTGATGATGATTTTTGATCTAATGTAATCTCGGGAAAACATTTTAAATTTGATATTATTAAAGCAATAACAGTTTGATATAGAAATATTGAACTTCTATAAGATGACCGGTGACCAGAAAAATAAACATCTATAATTCCCGAAATATATTTGAAATGTTACTCAATATTAGAGCAGATGTTCACACAACAACCATTAGGTAAGATTACTCAAGAAAGTCATGTAAGGGCTAATGGAATATTGACAGTTGCCTACAAATAAACTGTACGAAATGTACCAAAATGATTTCTTAGAGTAGAAATATAGATATAAAAGGTTGAAATTAGTCTTACTACAGATTTAAAATTAATTTGTGCAAGAATACACCTACATCTAAACAAATTATGATATAACTACCCATAAAAACGTAAGTATGTTTACTAAATGCACATAGATCAAATTTTATAATCTATACTAATATAATAAAGCGTAAACACACACTTCTTTGTTGCCTAAGATGTCAGCTATTACAGCATATTTTTGAATAATTCTTATTTTAATAAAAAGCCCTACACTTACGTCACGCTATAGGCTATACATTTTCACGCCATTGAACTTTGGGGGTAAATATTTTGGATAAAAACCCTAATGTGGGAAAGAGACCATAAGTTGCTGCCAACATCAAGGAAGCAAGATTGCCATGATTTGTCATCATGTCATTTTGACATTTGCAATTGATAATTTGACAAACGTAAACATCAAAATAAAGTTTATATAATTTCACGTGGATGAAGCCGCACGGTAACAGCAAGTATAACGATAAAATACATATAGTCTTGTATCTAAAACCGTAACAAGCATGGCAATCTCCTGACAATATCAAATTACGCACATCAATGAGCACCTAATGAAGCATCATCTCTTTTATATCTGGAATACACGCGATCGATACAATGCCTTTTAACGAAATATTATTGCCAGACAATTTGTGCTATTCAATAATATTATCAGCATTTATTTACATTTGAATAAATCTTAACTGACGTTAGGAAGCGTAACATTCGCAACGAGCTTGATCTTCGCTGGTTTCTCCGTAACACTAATTACTGACTGCTTGAATGTTCGCTGTGTAACGACGGTCAATGGGCTATTTTACAATTAAAATGTGTTCAATTTGAATTAGTAAGCTTGTGTGACGATAAAAATAGCTATATTTTTCGTTCTCTTTATTCCATTGATTCTTTTCATATCTGCCTTGTTTCTTTACAAACTAAACATAGTTGTGTAATTCAATTTTTATTTTAATTTGAAACGTTCCATCGCTTAAGCTTCGATTAACTTTACAAAAGCTCAACCGAAGCTCACAAAGTTGAAACCTTTTAAACTTATCAATTAAATCGTGAAAACTTTAGTGAAGTTTTAATAGAAATATCTGCTTCAATGAACTCATGAAATCGTATAATTCAATTTAAAGGAAATTATTTTATCTATTTTTGAGCTTTGATTATATTTTTATTAAATAATAAATCTTGTTAATATGTTAGTGGAAATTGTAATGGTAAATTTGAATTTGATTGCAATGCAGTTTGGATTGCAATCAAATTCAAATGGTTTGCAGTAATTTCATATTTCCTTTCTTATATTTTAATCAAGTTACTGTTTTCAAAAAATAAAAATTACGAATCCAAACAAAAGTTCACTTAACGTCAAATTAATGAAAACTTAGTTTAAGCTCGGTGTTTAACAAACATGTCGCTAGCAAATGTAATAATACGAAGTTTGAAGTATTTTGATTAGAACTTATGTTGTTGAAACCAGACGTCACGTTTCACGTTTCAGCCATTATTAAGTTGGCACGAGGGAAGCAAGGAAACTACATAATTTTGAGAAACCTTAAATTTAAACATACTTCAAAATATTATAATAATTTTGTAAGACAAACCTAGACCTAGAAAGAAATGGATGGATTGCGTGAAAGGTGATCAAGAAGGGAGTGATGACTGAGTTGACGTATGATAGAGTTATGTTCAGGACAAAGACCCAACGGGAGTAGGCTAAGGAGGAAGATGATGGAATTTTGTAGGAAAAACGTGGCAAAGTCTTAGTAATCCACAACAATTTTACTTCCGAGTTTGTCCGCTCGGAACAAATAAAACTTAATTAGTAATCTATGTGTTCTTTAAAACTATGTACCGCATTTATGCCATATGTAAGAAAAATCATTTTAGATGTTTTGTAGATACGAAAAACAAGCATCCACCAATCCATCCAAACTTTTTCATTTACAATATGAACTATGGTAGATGTCGCTGACTCAGTCCGCGTGGAATGAAAAATGTTTAAATATCCCATGTATTCTTCCAGACTATGTTCTACATCTACGCTAAATTTAGGAGATGCATTCTAACAAACATCCGTCTAAACATACAAAATTTTATGGTATTAGTGAGATAAGAATAAGATTATAAGAAGCAAGTTTATGTTGTTAGTTTATGATTGAATCGAAGCTGATTTTATACTAGAAATTATAGATACATGACAAGAAAAAGATGCTCAAGGAATGCTTTGGAAAATATAAATATATCTATACTTATCTATACTAATATTATAAAGAGGTAAACTTTCTTTCATTGGTTGTAATTAATAGGCTCAAAAAGTAATTGGCCGATTTAAAAAATTCTTTCACCGTTACAAAGGTAATTTATCTGTGAGTAACATAGGCTATATTTTTTTCATTTCTTTTTAATGAAAATTATAATAAAAATAATGATTTTTAAATTTCACGCAGACGGAGTCGCGGGCGAATGCTAGTATAAAGACGACAGGCGTAGCTGTAATAAAACTGAAAATGCAAACTTATCTGTTCGGAAAACAGATGTTTAAGCTATAAAATGTCTTTTCAACGAAGTTTTAAAGTACCACAGAAGTATTCACTTAGAAGTTCCTTATTTAATTGCTTAATAATGTCTATTTTACGGTTTTAAAATAGTTGTTGGAGCTATAAAGAGAATTAATTGCAAACCAATCTACACTCAGTTTTCAAACAAAATAAAACCGAGATACGCGATTGTCCACCGCAAATATTTAATGCTAGCGGTGAATGTTAAATTAATTTTTAAAAAATATCATACATTGCAAATTACCACATGAATTTTAATTCCGTGTTTTTTTGCAAAAAATTGAGAAATTTTGCAAAAAATTGATAAAATGTAATATTTACAACAATTCTTTGCATCTATAATAAAAAATAATGAATTTCGAACATCTATGAATCTCGTTACGTTTACTGTGATACGCTTTAAATGGTTATAAATGTTAGGTTAATGATGTAATGAAAAACAAGCGCTTTAACGTTTGAAAAAGACAAAGTGAGTAGAGTTTTTGTTGAGTGATAGCAGTTCCTCGACACTTAGCCCAGCAAATCGTCTGAAAGATTAATGACCATATTAGTCACTGTTAGATAAAAATAACTATAGAGATACTAAAAACATCCAAAAGTGGAAATGTTTCGATGGACGGATGGATGTTTGTTGGAGTTTATAGCATAAACGGCTGAACCAATTTCGATGAAATTTGGTATAGATGTAGAGGATAGTCTGAAAGAACGCATAGGTTACTCAGTTTTTTTTTTTCATTCCACGTGGTCGGAATCGCGGGCGAAAGCTAATCTGAAATAAATTCAATATAAATTCAAAAGCTCTTTAAGTTAATATTACATTCTGATTATTTATCTTATCTTCGGTGAATTCTAAAACCGACAACTGTTATATTGTTATTATTTTCTCTGTTGACAGTAATTCCTATAGATTCCTTAACTTTTGGGAGGAATAATTTATTGATACTGATTTTTACCGACTTTCAAAAAGATCGAGGTTCTCAATTCGTCTCCATACTTTTATAGTGCTTTAAAATATTATACATCATCATCTCCCCTACCTTATCCTACTCCCGTAAGGTCGGTGCACCGGGCTTTCGTCCTCCAAATAACTCTATCATCCGTCATCTCAGTCATCACTCCCTTCTTCATCATGTCACCTTTCACGCAATCCCGTTAAAATATAACGTATCATTACAACAGATATGTTTTAAAACAACATTTTAACAACTCTTTCGCAACGTATTCAAATATAAATAAGGGCTTTAACAACTTACAACGCACGTAGCGAATTCGCTTTTGTTTATCTTTTCAGCGTATATAACATTCAGCGTTGTTATTTCAGTTGAAAAGTTTTATCGTAGACGAGAGTTTCGACTTAAAAATTACTGCTTAAATATAAACAAGGCAAATCTATACTTCTATACTAATATAATAAAGCGTAAACACACACTTCTCTGTTGCCTAAGATGTCAGCAATCGCAGCATATTTTTGAATAATTCTTTTTCTAATAAAAAGCCCTACACTCACGTCACGCTTTAGGCTATATATTTTCACGCCCTTAAATTTAGAGGGTAAACATTTTGGATAAAAACCCTAATGTGGGAAAGAGATCATAAGTTGCTGCCAACATCAAGGAAGCAAGATTGCCATGGTATGTCATCATGTCATGTCATTTTGACATTTGCAATTGATAATTTGACAAATGTAAACAATAAAATAAAGTTTTTATAATTTCACGCGGATGAAGCCGCACGCGAACAGCTAGTATTTATAATAAACATTGTAATATAAACTTAGTAATTTTATACGTAAGAAAGCTAGTCTCGTACAACAGCACATTCTTATTATCATTTATTGTACTCACAAACTTATATTAATGGTCATCTCAAAAGCTTTTTAGTGATTTGTGTTTGAATTATTGGAAGGAGAGATTTTATAATTAAAAAAAATGCATTCATCCCGTAATTATTCTATGCTTAATGTATTTCGCGTGAATTTATAAATAAGCAAAAGTAAATATGAAAAAGTCGTACAACATGCAAGGACGTTCTGGAGTGCGCAGTTAGTGTCGAAATTTCTTTGTTGCCATGTTTAAAAATCATCAAAAAGTCACGTCTCAAAGACAACTGGCGAGAGTTGAGAACAACGAACTTGTACAATTAACGCTCAAAACCGTCTCTACAAATGTATTTATTCTGTGACAAGTTTTTTTTCTTAAAGTTTGTCGTACGTCGTACAAGACTAGTAGTTTTGCTAAAAGCGAGTTTCTGAGTTATATTTAATCTGTGTTTAAAGGAGTGAAAGGCTTTGAAATTTTTAACAATAACATCGAATTGAATTCAGCAGTACCACGTTTAAATGGTTAAAAATAAATTTAAAAGCTTGTTTTCAATTTATCAGAATGCAGTTCGCTTGAATGCTGTATAACAGTTTTATTTCAACGTTCAATGAGTTGTTATTAAATTTTTTGTAACCCTTCAAATTGAATCTCTACGGATTAAATTGGGCTTTGAATTATTTGCAAAATAGCTATGAAACATTTTAAAATTTTCGCTGTAATAATTCAAACGCAACGAAAAACAAACTCAATTTTTTAATTCGATGCACTTCGAAACTGCTGACCCGATTAAAATAAAACAAAAGACGACAACATTGGTAACTATTTTCACTATTATTGATATACTATAATCAGAACTTTACAAATTATAATATGAATTAAAACTAGGTGACAACCTAAGAGGCTGTATAGTAGTGCCTTTTGTTACATTCTGAGCTATCCTCTAATTAAATTATGACAATCTTACTTCTTATCTTACTAATATTATAAATGAGAAAGGTTAGATGGATGGATGGGTGGATGTTTGTTAGAGTTTGTAGCCTAAAAGACTGAACGGATCTTGATGAAATTTGGCATAGGCGTAGAGAATAGTTTGGAAGAACACATAGGCTACTCACTTTTTTTAATTTCACGCGGACGGAGTCTCGGGCGAAAGCTATTTATATATATTTTAAGTATTATACTTCTAATATTATAATGTAACATTTAATTTTCGTTACGGTATTAGAAATTGATGCCACTTAATATGATAATTTCACAAGCAAGATGTTCAAAGTGCGTAAAATGAAATGAACCTTTTGAATTACTGGAGGCTTAAAAATAAATTAAAATATAATGCGGAAGGAACCAAAGTTCTCTAGTTACGAAATATTATATTCAAGTAAGATATCAATGAAAGAAGGACGAAAAGTTAAAAACATTTTATGGTTTTATAGCTTTTTTATACAAAACTATCGATCCGTCCCGGCTTCGTCTCGGTTGTTAAGAATATACGTCTCATGTATTTTTTGTAATATCCTTCCCTTTGAAAAATATAGCCTATGTTAATCAATGATAGGGTAGCTTTCTAATAGCGAAAGGTTTTTAAATCAGCCCAGTACTTATAGATTCAATGCAAACAATCAAAACATTCCTCCAGATAATATTAGTCATCTTATCTAGCCAAGTACTTAGTACATTTGCTCAATTATTTCAGCACTGCGGTAAAAAGTTTCTTTGAGGATATTTTTCACTTTTTATATAACTTGTTTGGGACTTTTAGAAGAAAGATCGTTAGAAAAGTTGTTTGAAAAATTTATGTAACACAATTAATCATTTGGGAGTTGTTTAGAATATTATACTAATATTATCTCACTAATCTTACTTCTTACTAATATTATAAATGCGAAAGTTTAGATGGATGGATGTTTGTTAGAGTTTGCCGCCTAAACAGCTGAATGGATCTCGATTGAATTTGGCATAGATGTAGATCATAGTCTAGAAGAACACGTAGGCTTCATACTTTTGTTTTTAATTTCATTTCGGATTTCGATTTGCGATATTCCGCACAACGTGTGTATCATATATTGAATACGTGTGTAAAAACCTTGTATATTATTAATTAAATATTCAACAGCTCTCATTTCTGAAATTTGTTATTCATTTAACATTACTGTATCGACTCTCATTAAGCCAATCATGTTTAACTTGATTACATGAAATTTGATAACATTTATCGCTTATTTTGAGTTTACACAACCGAAACATATGTGCAGAAACATATTCGTAAGATAATCCATGTTTTGTTGAAAACAAGTTTATTTTTTAAGCTATAAACCAACTGTATAGTTAACTTAAAAAAGTCTGTTTTTGTAACAGTAATTACTTATTTCAAATTTTCAGATTAAAAAGACATTTTTACTTTCGTGCACAATTTTGCGAATTACTTGAAACTTTCAAAGGAACTTATTAAATAAAATCTCTTACTCAAGCTGTGCAGTAAAATTTGATTTAAGTGGAAGCTGACTACAGCTTCCTTGAAAACCGCTGCACGACGTGACTTGAAAACTAAATCTTCTGGGACATTACTTTTAAAAGTAAATAACTTAAGCATGTCGTGTAAAACTTTTCTAAGACTGGTTATTTTATAGAGTTAAATTATATTAAGTAAATATTAAATTATTATTTTTGATAGTATATTTACTTATTAATATTCTGGGTCTATATTGCCCGGAGACACCTTGATATCCTACACGTGTCGAGCCCCTACCAAGGGGCTCCCCCTAGCCGGGTCGTGGATAAACTAACGTACATGCCACGGCCCGGTTGGGCGAAGGAGAACACCGCGGGGTTTAGTGGGTAGTCCGGCCGAAATTATAGGGCCGGGAGCCCCACACGAAACTGTCCTTGCTGCCCCCGCAGCATGGACGGTGCAGTGCGTAAATCCATTCCCCGCCACAACAACAAAAAAAAAACCTTGATATCCTAGACAAACTTTCCGTAGTAAGGGTAATTGAAGGTCATAGAGCAGATCACCAACCTACTAGTTAAGATAAGCCGTTAGAGCCGACAAGGTTACAGCGATGTGGAGCTCATCGTCACCTCAGTGAAGGCACAAAATTAACACAAACTTAGCAATTAAGAACACGACGTAGAAGATTCTAGGTCCGATAGAATATTCATAAAATGTCCTTTTTCTGTTCCCCGTTCCGTTTAGCAATTCTAAGTGCATAGCTAGCAGTATTGCTTGTTAAACCTCCGACTTAACGATTTACCCTAAAACTGTAAAAATATCTGAGTTTTTAAAAAGCAATTGATATAAACATTAGACCTTACACAAACATGGAAAAATCTAATTGAATCGAAAACCGTCCGCGATGACGTTGACAAATAATGATTGATGGTATTTATTTGCTGATGCGTGACCTCTCATGCTATAAAAATATCGGTTATTTTTCCATAATCGATTTATGTGACCCGCTGCATTTAGCTAACGATCGTTGAATTGTTAAGTGATACGGTTCAGTGGCGTAACGAGTCGGTTAAGATATCCGTTATCACGGCCAATGAAATGTTCCTAACGTCTAGTCATTTGTATAAAACATGTCGATACCTTTTATTCAATAAAAATCTATGTGTTTTAATACAAGTTCTACCTTAATCGACATACTAAGGACCTAAATTAAATTTTGTACATCGAATACTTTTGGACATAAAGCTCTGAAGCTATGACCACTGAAGCGTAGCACGAAAACGAGTAAAAGTGCGCGCACACCTTTGACGAAACTATGTCACAACTGTTTAGTCACTCTTTGATTCCTATGAACTAATATGGAGGTACGCACGCTACTCGATGTTTAGTTGTGCAACTAAACAGTTGAATTAGCTGCGAAACAATCGACAATCGCACAACTGTTGTGCGATATTTTAGTCAAAGGTGCCCGCTCTAAGTATGCATAGTGTCATAGCCTTCGGACAAGGTTTGCTGGTATGCCCGATAGAGGCGCTGCAAAAATGTCAAATTTTGTCTATGATGAATACTTTCTCCAACTTTCTCTTGCTATGCTAAGTGAAAGCTTCAAATGCATTGTAATAGAGTTAATATTTTTATACGATACCTATTCAAATTGTTTCTTTCATGATTTCATTCGCGTTGAAAAAGATTTAAGCAAAACGAAATAGCAGTTAAATTTTATTGGGCGTATTTATAAATTCGGAACGAGATTTCAGTCTGTATTATGACGCAGCTGTGGGTCAATTGCATTGTCCAATTAAATTTTTAAGAGCCCTTTCGTAAAATCCACATTCAGAGAAGCTTTTAAATTTTAAATTCAATTCTAAAATTACAATCCCTAAGGCTTTTTATTCTTTAAAACGCCGTCAAAACATGTTAATGCTCCTAATAAAAACACCATACAATTTTCAAACAGCAAAAATACAAGCAGCGCTTACATACAGAAACTAAAAATCTATTTTCGTGTATAGAAAAAAATTGCTATTGAAAGAAGAATTATCGAGATAAAATATATAAATATAATAATTTTTCTTTTTATAAGGAGCAAAGAACATAGTTTTGTAGTCAACAAATATTGTAAGGTAACCTTCACACTGGGACTGGATTAAAATGACTCCATCTAGTCGCTTCCGACTTCAATCTCGCTGCAATATCCGAACTGAGTATGGAATGTTTACCCTCATTTTGTTTCTGTTAGCGTTTCTATTTTGTATAGCTTTGAAACATTCCAAATACAATTGACCTATCTTATCTATACTAACATAATAAAGCGTAAACACAC
>LD699455.1:7923631-7933700 GCA_003118335.3 Papilio memnon
GATGAAGCCGCACGAGAACAGCTAGTTTTCTATACAAAACATCATTATTTACTATCGCTTAATTTCCTTAATTTTACGTTTAACTTAATTTTAACAACTTTATGTACATCTTATAGAACTTAATCTGTACCTGTATGAACTATAACAGCACTGTGTAATACCCATTGTAGCCATTAAAAACATTTATTTCTTGACTTTGTAATAGACAATTTCCATTATACGGTACAACTATCAGCTTACTTGGCATCGGGCCAAGCGCGCTAAGCCTACTTTAGGTTGAGTTCATTTGCCAAAGTATGAGGTTGCCGAACACTAAGTCGTTTGGCTCTATAGCTGTGGTATCAAAGATATTGTCTTACAGGAACACTCAGAGTTAAATCACTAAGAACACCCCTTAGTAAAACAAATTAGTCTTTAATAACTGTATCACTTTTGGATATCTAAAATTGTTTAAGACGTGTGGTGTATGGCAGCACTATTGTCTACTGTCATGACGGTATGCCAGCAAGTCAGTCCTATCCTATCCGACCCACTGACGAGAGCTGACGTCATCAGCATGCAGTACAAGTCATATAAAATTTGGTACTTTCATTTTTACCACAATATTTTTGTTCGTAAAGAATTGATATGCCACCGAGAATGCGCAAATCAAAAATATTATGAATTGCTATTTCCTCAAGCTTGTATTTCAAAATCTTTATAAAATTATTATTTTGTGTTTCGCCAACAATTGCTCATTCCTTACGCATTATTTTCCAATTTATTCCGAAGCTCTGAGTATCTCGGCGGACTATTTCATTTTACGCACTTCGAACATTTTACGATCGTAAATTCTGCAGAAAATTGTTATGCAAAATGGTATCGATTTAACAGAGATGAGAATTTTTAAAAAGACAAAGAATGGAACAATCTTCTTTTTGATATTATCGCTCGAATTACAGATAATCTAAAGATGACCAGCAAAAAGAATGGTAGTATTTAAACTTGAGAATTAATTGAAGTAATGAATTTTCTATACTACTAAATACTAATTACTACTTGATTGAATTATTCACTTATTTAAATCGTTGAAATCTTCCATTCAAGTGATGATTAAAAGACGCTGCTATTTTAATCTGAGCACAGATGGTTTCAAATAAAAATTCTTTAGCGACGTCTCTTTGAATGTTGAGGGTAAAATGGAGAGTTCAAGCGGTATTCATGCCTTTGCATTCATTGTAGATTTATTCAAAAAATGCAGATGAACTCTTGAAAGAAAAAAGAATAGTGCTTCCAGTGTCACCGTTTCAGCACTTGCATATTTGGAAATGGAAATTCATAAGTTTCAATGGTACTGTCGTTATTTCCATTGACAGTTTTTAATGCAAAAAACAATAAACTAGGTGATGGGATTAAAAATTGTGAGTTAACTAGATAGATAAGAGGAGTTAGCGGGAGATAGGACGCATAGTTAGGGGAAATGTCCTCTTTAGGCTTTAGGCTGCAAACGCGAATCTATGGGCAACGGAGGCTTCGCAATTTTGGCGAAATCCAGTGCCCACTTGTTCATTTGTCATCTTAAACTGTAAAAAACGCTCTATCAATGAATTAAAATACTTACTTTTCGAAAAGCATTTTTTATTGAATAATGTCCGGTGCCCATCCAAGTTATCTAATCTACGCCTTACAATGTTTTAAATTATCTTGTTAACGAAATTACATCGAAATATTTATTATAATAAACGTGAGACGTTTGAAAAGCGTCAGAAGGAATTGTTCATATCGCTTTCACATATTGAATGAACATCGAATGCCGGAACGATTTGATAATATTCGCGCCAACTCGCACGTGAGACGATGTTCGAAGGCGCATTTCGTCTGTCGGCCGTATCTTGTTACACACCACAGAATAAAGATAAGTGTACTTCTAACTCTCGAAACATTTGCATAAAATTTCTATTAATCTATGCAACATCACAATGGCATAATAAGAATATAACACAAATACTTACGTTATTTTTAGTTATACGAGCTTAAAATTAGTAATTTTTCATGGGTTAGCTCATGGAAACCCTTAGGTCGAGTTATCTATCAAAATTGAAAATGATTCTTTCCTTTGCCAAGCCTGGCTAAAGATTTTGGGACCCATGAAATAGTTTAAACAATGAATATAATTTTAAATTCTAGTATCGTAAAGATGTGCAAAATCGTAGACTTGGGACGCGGCTTAGGGTAGCATGGACTAATGCATGTACATAAATCATTCGGACGATTTGCGCTTAAAGGGCTTCTCAATGCTAAAGAACTGCTATCGCACGAAAGAACAATCCTTTATTCATATCTTTGCGGGATTTTTACAGCTTAGTCATTATTAACTGAGGGTAAAACAAAAAACTGTGCAAAGTATTTACAATTTAAAAGATATATAAAATGTATTGTATTGCAATTTGTAAGTTATTTTAAGCGATAAGCTCTTGTGTTAACTTATCTTGGATTGTACCACCTTTTAAATAATAGTTTAGAAGGGTAATTCCGTAGTTACAAATAAACTAAGAACTACAGCTGTTGGTAAAACTATTAAAAACAATTAATGTAGACTAGAGCGCTAATCCCAGCGATTTTTATATAACGTATTTTTCCTGTAAATAATAAGATTGTTGACTATCTCTGAATCCCAGAAGTCTATTCTTTGTGACCAATATTGCCCCACACGAATAGAATACTGTTTATTAAACTTTGTAAAATATTAACCTCAAGTATGCCGCAGGCTTGTATTGCGTTATTCACCAAAATAGGGACCGTTTGCTTAAAAGGGATGAATTATATTGTTTCATAATTTATAAATGGAATGTTTGAAATTCAATTTCCTTTTAGAGAGTGATACCAAACTCACTTAAGTTTTATTTATTTTTAAAAATAAATAATTCAGTTAATGGAATCCTTGGGCATATATTAAGAAGTTTTACTGCCGTACGCAGAAGCTTAAAGATAGTTAATTTTAACTAAGAGACGACCATGGAAAATTGAACGATAATCATTTTTTGTTCTGTTTAATTGGTCTTGATTAAATTTTAAAAAGTTACTAAGTTTTTACGTGTATTTAAAATTATTATTATTATTTTTCTTTCTTGTCAATATACGATTATACGTTTCCTTAAATTTTCCATTAGATTTAACAGGAATTGCGTAACCATGTTATTTCAAACGGTAATGTATGATGTAATGAAATTATTTACCCACGTTCTGTTGAATTTTGTATGGCTTTCCACAACGGGGTTAATTATTTTCCTTCTTTAGCGCTTTGTGGTATAATATTTTCGTTCTTTATGATATTAAATGAGCTTGTGGAAAAATTATGTCCCTTTATGAGAAACCACAAAACACTAATCCTCCATTCTCTATTATTTGTTTAATTCAACTTGCTGTTTTCTTTCATTTTTTGTGTAAATGTTCATTTGAGTCAAGCGTAACTAACTATTAGCGACTTATAAACACGAATAAACTTTTCCCAACCCAGCGGTCTTGATTATAATTTAAGCTAACCTTAAATTAATTTAACCTTTTAGTTAATGGTTTTTGTAATAAATATCGAACGAACAAAGCGTTTACCTGACGCTAAGTAATAGTCACGACTCATCAATATTCGTTACTTCGTGTAGGTTAACATCGTTTAGCATAATTATAGGATAATTCCTAAAATGTAAGACAACAATAATCTTATTAGGACGGTAAGAAGTGAGAAGATCCCTGCGAATCGCATCGATAAAGACATAGTCCAACAATGGACTACAGGATGACGAATAGAATAGTTACCTTCAACTGTTTAAGAAATGAAAAAAAAAGTGTACATGACATGATGTATTGACATTTTATGGCATTGTCTAGTAGGTTAAATTATTAACCGAGTGATTATTTATATGATGTAAAACTGATATACATCTTGGTTGATAATAAATGTTGGTCACCCTACTCTTAGTACTGTAACCAAGGAAAAGCTTTTATAAAATCTTTCGCTTACGCTCACTGAAGCATAATTGATTTAATTTAGGTAAGAAGGTAAATGAGATGAATGGAAAACGCCTATTTTTTCTACTTGAACTAATTTTTATTTTAAGATTTCAACGTTAATATTGCGTGATAAGTAATATTGTGACGAGAAAGAAACACTAATAGCATATTCATTTTATTTTCATTGCTCGAACATATTGCAATATAACTCATATTTGTAATAACGATTGCAAGTCTAATGATCCCGAGTATATGAAAAAGGGTGAGCAAGCGTGCGTTATACTAGCAATAACTTCCTTCAATAACTGTTATAAAGAAAATAAATACCTTAAATACCTAGCTGTTGCTCGCGACTTCGTCCACGTGAACTTTAAAAATATGGCCTATGTTACTCAGCGATAACGTACCTTTCTAATGGTGAAAGAATTTTTGAAATCAGTCAAGTAGTTTTTACGTGAATCAAATATATACAAAAATACAAATCTTGCCTCTTTATAATATTAGTAATATCATTAACTCAATACTCAAGGACCTGTTTGGATAAATTAATGCTTTCTAGATAAAATACGTGTTATACACAGATATGTCCCAGTCCAACAACACAACTTAATTTTACGATGTTCACATTTTACGAAGGCGGTCGTTACATACAATGTAAGTTGACTTTAATACTTCCATTCGACAAATACTACGAGGTCATTTGTAATTGTGGACACAGCACGAACGTTTTCTGTTTAACCAAAAGAACAAATACTACAATGTCAAAGTAAAAATATTAGTTCTCAACTTTTATGACCAATACATAAAATTCTGTAGATTATAATAGTTATTTTTGTGTTTATTGACCAGGGTTGCATGTTTTGAAAGGTACACAGGACAGAGTACGTATTGGTAAAGGATTGATGATGACTTTTTGGATATTTTACGGAACATATTTTGTTGTAGTTAAAAGCATCGAATTGGTAACAACACGTCGACAACGAATTGGTGACAAATTGACGAATAGATATGACAATTTAGGCAAAAATTTGAATTACTGGGAATTTAAATTGCTTCGTTTAATATAGAGCAAATGTGTACGAATTTCCTAACCTATTTTCCTGATATTTTATTCATACTGGACTATCAATCAATTGCCTTCACTTAGCGGGCCAACCAAAATTCTGATAACGGGCTATTTTCATCACTAAATATTTTTATAACCAGCAATTTCATAGTGATTTTGCAGGATTATTCATTTAATAGTAAAATTTCATGTTGGATAAGAGTTTTTATT
This sequence comes from Papilio memnon, assembly GCA_003118335.3. NCBI lineage: Eukaryota > Metazoa > Arthropoda > Insecta > Lepidoptera > Papilionidae > Papilio > Papilio memnon. Next base: position 7,928,895 of record LD699455.1, read on the forward strand.
ATAGAAACAAAAATGCAGAAAAGGTATTTAAGCCGTTTTGGATACTAAGAATACGTGTGTTCTTTCCTTAGTTGGCGATCATAAGGGTATTATAGTTGTTTTAGCCTACACCTAACAAAGGTATCTTTCCTTTTGTATCAAATGTAACGCCATGATATTTAAATGTAATCCTTTTGGATTAACATTCACCAGAAATATAATACTTACGTTTAAATCTTAATTTTTAATGGTTCAATTAGATTATGATTACATTGAATGTCGAAAGTGTCATTAATTGCAAAATTTATTGCCGTTGTAAGTACAATGAATAAGTCGCAATTACATATCATACTAATATTATAAATGCGAAAAATTTAGATATATGGATGTTTGTTAGAGTTTGTAGCCTTAACGGCTGAAGGTATTTCTATGAAATTTGGTATAAATGTACTGGATAGTCTGGAAGAACACATAGGCTACCCACTTTTGTATTTTTTTGATTCCACGCGGACGGAGTCGCGGGCTAAAGCTAGTTACGTATAAACTTTAAATTGTATTAAAATGTTAATATTCGTCATATTGTAAGCGAAGAAGCGAAGTGTTTTAGATTCGTTTTAGTGATCGGCTGTATGTAAGACAACTTTAAAGAGCTGTGAGTGAAATATTGAATGAGCAACTTTGCGCATTTATAGTAAATTCTTTGTGTAGGAACAACAATAGTGGAAGCGCCTCCGTAAGTAATGTTCGCCATCTCAGGTGAATTGTTGCCTCTATTAACGAACTCGGGAAACGGTATTTCGTTAAAATAAGCCTTCGCTTATTTATTTGCGGATATATCCAATCCTGTAGCGAATTTATTGGCAACACAATTTCGGGTTCGGTAACAAGATTTAGGTTAAACATTTTATTCTAAAATAAAATTTGTACTTTGAGTTTCAATTACCTTCGCCAAAGGTGTTTTTGTATGCATGGCGACAGTTCACAGCCGTAATGTCAGACTCTAGAATACCATTAAAACTGTAAGGAAAAGTTTATAAATCAGCAGTCTGGCCAGCTTTGCTGTATGGATTAGACGACACGAAATCGCGGAAGATCACCGACCACTTGACTACCGTAATCCAGGAGAATCTTAAAGAAATCGACCTTGACGAATAAGCCTGCAAGAATCGTGCTATCTGGAGACTCAGGATAGTAAAGCCTGCCTCAAATCATGAGGAATGAGAGGAATGTTTTTGTATTTTCTGAAAGATATTAAATTCAAGAGAAAGTTTTTTAGCAGTGTCCCACGTTAATCATCAACTTGCTCTTGTCCCTTACGGAAGGTCGGCAAGTATGTGCTGCTCTTCCATACATTATTTCTATCAGCCGTCATATCTGATTGTCCCACGTTAATGATTATAATTATTTACACACAGATTTGTTATATAAATTACTTCATTCGTCTAAAGCTATGAGGAGGGATGAATCGCATGTAACAAGGAGAACGTTAGTTATGAGTGTGGTCAAAAAGGGAGTGATGACTGAGATGACGTATGATAGAGTTATGTGGAGGACAAAAACCTGTTGCGCCGACTGTACGGGAGTACTCAGCGTGAGCTGTTTGTGTTTTATTCAACGATGAAATTTTGATGAATCTGGATAAACATGAATACTATTGTTGAACAGTTGAATTTCCTTTGTTACCTTATATTTATGTTTATTATTTTTAGGACATGTGTACTCCTAGATTAAACATTAACATCAATTAGATGAATGGATATTTATTACTAAGTTATTTTGAAGGCTTGAAGGTTCTCGATGTAATTTGACCAGATGTAGAGTCTGGAAAACACATAGGTGACTAATGGTTTTAATTCTCACAGACGAAGTCGCGGGTAAAATATTGCGTATATATAATTTGACGAAGCGTAAGCTTGAATCGTTTAATGTTCATTGAAATTAAATCGACGTGTTGTATGAGAATACGATATTAAATTGGCCTGAAATTCGTAGCATTATTATGTCGGTCGTTCGGAAATCTGAAATTGGATTAAATTTGTATGCGATGTATTTATTGATATACATAGATAAGAGGAACTTATTTTTTACACTTAGTTACATTATAAAAAGTTAAAATTCGAGTGTTCCTTCACTAATATAAGTCTATAGAAACAAAAAAATCTAAGAAATTAATTAACTAAAATTGCCTTTTACTGTCTCACGAATAGGAGTAAATAAAGTCAAGGTGGATTCTATTCAAAAGTATAACAAAACATTTTATTTTGACAAAGAAAGTAAGTGATGAATAAAGTATAAAAATACCCTAGATCTAGGTGTATAGTTGTTATTCTTTCTTTTAAGGCGTCTGGTGTTAAGCTTAGATCTTGCAGGTTGAGTGCAGGTGAAATCGGCTGAAGTACTTCGGCTTAAAGGCTGTATTTTTTCTAAGGTATAGTGTGGAAAGATCTAACATCCTATGGTCTTACGAATATGTTGAAGTAATACCAATAGATCTTACCTTGAGTTTTACCCAGACTTGTAAAATATGATTCCTTCCCTTTTGTTTTCAAAGAGACAGGTAGTTGGCAAACGTGCGTGAACATAAAAGCTTTTATCAATCCTAATGTATCAACTCATTAGTCTATTGTTGTTTATTGTATATCGCATCATTAGTGTCTTTTCACGTTTGTGTTGTATGGTTGCTATAAAATAATTCTTTTATATTAGTACAAGAGAAATTGATTCTCACTGAAAGTAAATGATCATGTAATTTAAATTTCTTTAATTTATAGCATAAATTAAACACAGTAGGACAGCAATGCTTTTTATATTTACTATGTTAGATACCACTATATGCCACCGATCGATTGCAAACCTAGTTGTTTTATGACTGGTCCAAGTCAAAATATAAAACTGTTAGAAAATTGAAAACTAAACGACCAAAACAATTTGATAAAGATTACCCTGTTGATTAAAAAAAATAAAATTATGTTTTTATATTTTTTTTCTCTTTCATTTCAAATTATATCTGGAGTAGAAAATCTTTACTTTTGATCTATTCTGATTTCAATATCGTTTGGGAAACAGGAAAACGAAATTTGAAATAAGAACCCACTTCATATTGATAAATTCTGTGACCCTGTCATCAAAGAAATAAAATAAAGAGATATTATTGAATACGTATGTAGATTAGATACAATCTATTATTATTGAATTGATTTTGCATATCGAAATGAACCTCCTTAGTTATTTTATGAGCAACGGTTACATTTTTGTACTTTTGCTATTATTTTTCCTGATTTGTTTATTAAACTGAATCCCATACCTACATTGAGATATCATATGACTCAATTTTATTTTGTTTCCTAAACGGTGACATAAATATTGCGTATACATTAACCAACTGTTCACTGAAGGTTTTATTTAGTTGCCTCCTTGCTCACCTTATAGTCTGTTATTTTATTACCGCGTCAGCTGTGCCGCCGACTTCGTATATCGTGTATTTGTTTTCAAGTTTCATTAAGATTGTATATCACTGCTAAATACTTAAGTCTTAAATAAACAAATGAATAATTAACGTAAGTTTTATAAATAAATTAAAATATATCCATTCAAAAACTCAGGATAGATTTTACTGTTTCGTGTAATTGATTGCAAAATGGTAAAATTTTAAACGTTACCCCGCCACGGTTTGTAATTTCACAAGGGTTAATCGTAAAATTATACGATCGCTGAATTATTTATACGGAAACTACGAATTCGTTCTATAATTTTATGTCGGATATGAATAAATTAAAACAGTTTTCAAGTAGCTATACCGGATGAGTTTGCGCTGTAGAACTCGATCAAGCTTTTAAATATGGTACAGAAAATAAGTACGAAAACAAATGAATTTAATCGAGATCCGTTAAGCCGTTTAGACTTCAAACTCTAACAAACCATCCATCTAAACTTTCGCATTTCTGATATTGTTATTCATATCTATACTAATATAATAAAGCGTAAACACACACTTCTTTGTTGCCTAAGATGTCAGCAATCACAGCACATTTTTGAACACTTGTTTTTTTAATAAAAAGCCTTACACTTACGTCACGCTTTAGGCTATATATTTTCACGCCATTAACCTTATGGGCTAAATATTTTGGATAAAATCCCTAATGTGGGAAAGACACCATAAGTTGCTGCCAACATCAAGGAAGCAAGGTTGCCATGGTTTGTCATCACTTCATGTCATTTTGACATTTGCAATTGATAATTTGACAAATGTAAACAATGAAAAATATTTTTATAATTTCACGCGGATAAAGCCGCACTAGAACAGCTAGTCTTTAATAATTCATCAAGTAGAAAAAGATCGATTCGAAGAGAATATAAAAATGTGGCCTTCATTACTCCGCTCACGTCGCAAGCAATTTTGTGGGGCTTAGTGAGGCTCTTCATATTTCAGTCAGGCTAATTTTTACAAAAACCAAACGTAATTGTACTTGAGCGTACTTCATTTATAGTTACCTACTTAGTGACTTCATTTCAAGTACACAATACGTTAAGCACATGCTGCCGAATACCAGGTTTGTAATAAAAAAATTAATTTTGGGTTAAAAGTTACACACATTGTAAAGAAAACACATTTCTATCGTCAGATAAGAGTTTTATCTATTGAATATCACTTAAACGCTTGATGATACCTTATTTCTAAAATTATTATAATCATACTTACTTATATAATACTAGCTTTCGCCCGCGACTTCGTCAGCGTGGAATTAATAAAAACAAAAGTGAGTAGCCGATGTGTTCTTCCAGACTATCCCCCACGTCTATAACAAATTTCATCGAAATCCGTTTACC
>LD699455.1:7957656-7967775 GCA_003118335.3 Papilio memnon
CTCCACATTCATAACTAACGTCCTTCTTGTTACATGCGATATAATAACTAACAAATATTTCAATTAACATGAGTACAACTATTTCTTAAACTTTGAATTGCTACTAAAGTAGAGCTAATTAAGTGAACATTGTTCATTGAACTGAGTTTTTACTCAACAATATTGGAATAGTTTTTTGTGAAGTTCATTGAAGAGGAAAAAAAGTAAGAAACAGAACGAAGGAATGATCTTTAAGAATTTTGCCGAACTGTTTCTGCATATTTGTGTTATAAGAAGAAAATAAATGCACTTTATATATCTTAATATAAAACTTTTATCGTCAAAGCATAGAAATCTTTTTAAAGTAACATATAAAGAATGAAATAAAATACGTGAATTGAATTACTAATATTTTTACTCGTACTTTATGCGTTTCGTGGGTTGTTCAAAATTTTTTAATGAAAGTCATTATGGAATAATGCTCTGCTGGAATGTTCATGATTACTAAACTACTGACCTGGTAAAGTTACTTGACGCCTCATCTTCGTAGTCTTCGCTTTCAGGATCAGAAGAACATCGGCAGACCAGCCACAACTGAAAAGAACACTTCACACTGTAACACTTAACGGAAAAACTCGATGAAAGTTTTCGTACTATTAAACAATAAAAAAATTGAAACGAAAATAAATGAAAAGCGCTTAAAACGGCTGTAAAAAGGACACAGGCTTCATCATCAACTGAAGAAAATTATTCGTTGGCAGAACACGCGCGTAATTTTAAACACGTGTGAAAATGTGCCGCTGGAATTACTGGAGCGGACCGTATCGTTGGCGCACGTATCAGCTTCTGAGGGAGGGTTGTATCGCTAGGGCGGGAAAGGCACTGGGCGGCGGCGCGCCAGCCGCCCTAGGCGCGCCCAGTACCAGGATCACATAACGCACCAGAAGTAAATCGAGCACGTGCGTCGGGACGCACAGCGCATGCTCGAACGAGAAAAGCTAGGGGAAAAGCGACGGGTGTGAGTGGGACGGGTGCACGCTAAAAATAGGGGTGCGAACGCAACGGCTACAAAGTTAAATCTGGAAGCGCCAAGCAGTCTACGAAGTTAACACTGATTCTACTAGTGTGTCGACACCCACACCACGACAATCTAGTTCAGAACTGGCATATTGTATTTATTCTTGAGTCTATTTCGAGGTAACTTATTTCTACTTAATTCAAAGCATCGAATTGAACTAGAAGCAACAGGTACTTCGTTACATTGCTACTGGATTTTATAAATATAAATTAAATTAGAAACGAGGGATTTAGTTCTTTTATTAACATTTTCCTACTTGTTCACATTTCAATTCATAAAAAAATACATGACTTCCAATAAATCTAGCCGCGGTCTACCAATGCCACTTAATTGTTTTTAATGGAATTTAAATAGACGTGTAAAAATATTGTCAGTAATTTTGTTTTGATATCGTGTCACGCAAATATCAATAGGTACCATACAGTGCCAGCACAGGTCGCATGCGAGTATTAATTCAGCACGTGCTACGTCGACCTAAATATCAAAGAAATTCGAAGATGTGTGAACTGTGGTATTTTGTACTACGGAAATGGTCTAAAATTGTCTCTCGTAGCGAATAATACATCAAAGAGAAGATTTTTACCCTACCAAAATGGATGTCTTTGTTTTGTTTTAAATATAAAATTAATAACAATACTCATGTGCTAGTCTTATGAACAAATTTGATATTACCATCTTGTATTAAAATAACACTTTTGTTACTCTTAAATTACTTGAGGGGTGGATGATTTTATTTGGATTATCGTCAAAATTGATTTGAAAATTTGAAAAAAATTGAAAAAAATTGAAAAAATTGAAAAAAAATTGAAAATTCGAAAATTGAATTAGTGTCAAAATTTATGATAGTTATTATTATTTTTTGCTATGGGTACGTTTGTGTAATAAGTTCTCTGTTGTAAATATATGTTTTCCCAATTGTATTATTTTTACCAATTTCATTCCTTAAATTCTAAAACATTTTATTTTCTAGTAGACGTAATAATACTAATGACCAATGACTTGCAAATTTTTTTCAATTTTTACTTAATTTACTACGATCTTTTTGCTATCGACAAAAACGCTTTAATTTAATTTACATTTTTCGTAAGAATTGAAGCGAGCCGGAACAATCGTAGAACATGATATTGAAACTCTTAGGGAATTTTTATTACATCATTACCAGCTAGTCAGCTGGATATATAGTCATACTCGTATGTCCGCATTGAGTGACTCGGAGCCTACCCTAAGTTCGGGGTGGCTAGGCCATAGTCAACCACGCTGGTGTACTCGGCGATGGTGGACTTCACACATATCTTTAAATGTCTTCGCCGATTAGTGCAGATTGCATCACGATGTTTTCCTTCACCCTAAGAACGTCGGGTAAATTATGTACATATGAAATTCAAAAATCACATTGGTACATGGCGGGATTTGAACCCAGGACTTGTAGATTATTAGTCAAGTGGTCAAACCCCTGAGCTACCGACGCCTCGATGACTTTGTTTTATTTCCTTTTTCTTAATAGATAAAAATTGTGAAGGTTTTTTGTATCCTGTCTTACGTTTAAATTTTATCAGTTCGTAGAAATGTTCGCTCTAGTGTTCCATAGTTGTACAAGTTCTTTGACATCAAGACTCGACAATTTAAAAATACAATGTCCTCTAATATTCAAATGAAGAGGAAATTTGAACATCTCAAATTAAAAGTACCATAGTATTACAGTTTTTTCCAATATTGTTTTTTCTTCAAAATTGGTATTACCAGTTATTATTTCGTGACAGAACATTATTTTCCCTGCCTAACACCAGATAAATTATTCGATATCAAAAACGAAACTTATTGGAATGAATGAATGAAAAGAAAAATTGATATACATTCACACGCATCATGAACTAATAAATAACTTATCACTTATCTATAGATGTTCCTACAATTCGTTCGTTCACTTTATCAAGTTATCTGTCAATATATCAAATGCTATCGGCACACACGCGCACTTCTAATACGTATCAAGCACTCACACAATCGAAATCGACGCCTGAAAATAAACTCTTAACGACTTCTGTTACCCTGGTATTTCTAACCTTATTACTGAAATTTCAAGGAAAATTCTCCATGGTTACTGAAAACGAACTTCTAAATTACATTTCAATGCAACTGTCTGTTTGTCCTAATTAACTTAGAATTTAATGTAAGTTTATTTTCTTTCAGGTAACTTGAAAATAAGTTGTAAACTTAACATATTTTTATTTCTCTAACGCTGTTTAGTTTAGAGTTTACTCGTTATTGACGAAAATCTTCAGACTTCACGCCCAGGACTAATCCTATGAAAACAAATGAAAGCAAATATCCCTTTTTCATAGACATCTGAAACTAGACTTTCTATATCGACAGAAGAGGGGACTAACATCTTATCCACACACTAGTTTTTTCAGGTACACTCTAACCGAGAGATTCCGTATTACAATTGTACAAATTACATTATTTTAAAAATACTAATATATTTTCTATTCAGGCCGAAAAAAAACACAATGTAAAAAGAAACGCCACAATAACACCGGAAAACATTTTTTATCTATCTCACAGTCATCGGAATGACAGGTCAATGACAGTGACAGGCACATATCCGTTACGTCACGGCTGTCGGTTCGCGCTCGTCGGTACCAGGCGATCATAACCGCGCGGTAGCTATTCGAAGAAAATGCGGTGTGGAAATAGAATGGAGCACCCACGGGCGTTCCGAAATAGAAGTTTCGTGAACGTCGCAGTAATTCGGTGCATTTTTAACATCGGAATGGGCGCCAGTCTTGATTACGTCTTGAGATAATTTATTTTTAAACTCAGCATGTTACTACGTCTTTAACAATCATTTTAGACTGACTGGTAGATGTAATCTTTTGGGTTTTTAATCCTTCGAATTTTTTTATGAGTCTATATCTATTCATACAGACTCGAGTTACTCTATTTGATCGCAGCTAATATGATATGCATTGCTACAATTAAAATATGGAAGAAATACATTATTTTTTAGACTCTTATTAACTTGTAAGTAATTATTTCTGAGATTTTTTCTTCAGATCTTCAACAAATCTTTAGATACATTTGGAATATTGAGTTCTCGATTTGTACCAATTATTAATATCAACAAAACAAATATCACGAATCAAATTATAGATTAACATTTAAATGGTTTTATTGCAAAAAATATGAACTTAAAACAAAGAACACTTGATAAAACAAGTGTAATAAATAATTTGAACCAATTACGTTTTTGCGTAACACCTTTTAAGATCGACATATTGGTACGATGGTGATAAAAATTGCAACTTTAAAACGATAAAATTGTTGCGAATTTAGTACTTATGCCTGTGCAAATACAGACTGATATGCCGTGGATTTAAGTTGTAAAGTTGTACGCCCTGTGTTGCCGCTAAAGGAAGCTTATAAGCCTTTCTCTGTACTAGGAAGTTGGAGCAAGGTCATAGCCGTCTTATTATAAAACAAATGGCACATTATAAAGTGCGCCCATTCACTCATATGATCTCATAATTTGAACTGCCTTTTAGTACTCAAGTTCTCGATTTAGAAAAAGTATAGGTAATGTTGTACGGTTTTAAATAGATATTTTAGCCTACTTTTTATAGCATAAGGTGGAAAAGAGCAAGCCACTGTATTCGCCAAAACGGCGAAGCGCGCTGCCTATGCACATCCGCTTTTATAGAATCGTTGCAAGGAGACGCTAAAACTGTTATAGTCAAAGTTTAAATACGGTAAAACTCAATATTGTTCACTATACGTCCCTTAACCATTAATCAGATTGTTAGGTTTTGTTTTAGTACAATGCTAAGGCAAGATTTTTTGTCCAAAAATAAAACTATAATTAAACTTCTAATTTTTTATATTTGTTTTTGTAGATATTTTAATCTAGGTCAATAAAAATATTTTTTTAAATTACCATGCTGAGCAATTTACTTCAATTTTATTATCTGATGCTTTCATGTTCCTACTTATAGTAAAGAGTCTTTAAACGCATATAAATAAATGTAAGTTTTAAAGAAGTTACTGACTAAGTTAAGTCTTTGCAAAACATGTCAAGCGAGTAATTGAGGTTATTAGGGAATTCGAAAATCTTTTACCGAAAAATGACTTTGCAGTCTATTTCAAAATTCGTAATAAAACTGTATTTGCGATTTAATCTTGTTCTCTTATCTTTTAATCGTTTTCAATACTTATTTATGATTCCATTTTGAATATTTTGCGTTTATTCCAGTAGCGTTTCATTACGCCTAACAAAATAATAGTACTGACAGTTGCTAATAGATGGCGCTGTTTAAACTTTTTTGATTTATTATTTTTTATAGTCTTACAGAAGGCGTGACATTATTTTCGAGGGTTCTCTTGTACGATATTTTTACATTTCAATAAACACACAATGTATCCCAAAACTGAGCGTAGCGATTAGTTAATAGGAAGTCTTGTGCAAACAAGACAGCCAACATAAGGGCGACCCGACCCTAGTACCCTTTCAGTCCACAAACTCGACTTAAATATTTAGCGTGCTCATCAGTGAACACAAAGTTTGAACTCTACTTAGTTATTCTCTAATGAAAATGTTTAATTTAGCCCCGACTGTAAACTGTTATAGTTTGACCTCTAACATCCCTTGATAAGCTGGTATTAAATTAGACGAATAATAATAGTAACCACACAACCTTCAGCGAGAAATACGGGTACTTAGGGAGTTATTAACAGTGTCAATTTTTTAAGACGGTTGGAAGTAAAATGTTGTATCAGAATGACCATCTGACGCTAAGTAAACTTTAAATGACAAAAGGCTGGCCACATTACTGGCAAAACTGACGGAATAAGATCGATAATTACTTGAAAAGCGGCCACTTACAGGTCGTAGAGCATACTTCTCTCTTTAATCTGGACATAATTACTTTTAATTATTGTAAAAAGACGGCAGTAACTTTTATTTGGATGCAAATTAGAAATACGCGTTATACCCGCCTGTATAATTGCTGTTGAATTTATAATGTCGTGGTAACTGCATATTTAATTAGTATAACAAAAGAAGTTAAATTGTTACGCGCTCAAAATGTCTCTAGGGCTTTGTTGGCTGTAGAGGATAAAATTACGTTCAAACTTTTACACATGAAATTAGTTATGCAATTAACTATATCATGTTTCACGATTAGCTAAAAGTCGAGTTTACCAACATTGTGTTAAGCAAACTTATTAACCTTGGTTAGACCGACAATGGACAGAGGACAGTCAGAAAAAAGGTACTCGGTTAGTTTTAAACATCTGCAATTTATTATTGTACCTCAAGGAAATGTTTGGTAATTAATGATTTCTATAAACGGGGAATAATGCTATTTTTTTAAACAGGTACCTAACCACTATGACTCGAAATATCCGTTTTCATACATTTTTCAAATTTGTAGAACTGAATAAAGTGAACATTTAGAAATTTAAAGAAATAAAAAAGTAAGACAAATGTTCAAAATAATTTAAAAAATAGAATAATTAACTTTTTTTGCAGTTAGTACCAAACTATTGCATTCCGCATTCCATCTAAAAACTCGTTGACCGACTCAGACGTCAACTGTCTAACTGCGTTCGAAATGAACGAGATGGATTTGTTTTTCACTTACTCGTGCGCATCAGGTTATTGACCTTTAATGGATTATCACTAAAATCATTCACGACTGATAAAAATGTTCATTCACTCAGTCGTGAGTACCCGGTCAGTGACCTCTGCTACAGCTGATGTGTTCTCTTGAGGTCATTTAAATTAACTTAAGCGATGACTCGTTATGATGTAACTTTTTTACGCTCATCTCGTGTGAGTGACCTCTATGTTTATGATTTTACGGTTTGTTTACTATTAAAATGCAACTTGTGTGGTTTGTTTATAGTACCTTTTTGTTTTATGCTAATATTATAAAATTCTTTCGTTTTTGAGTTGATTCTTTATTTATAGCGCAGATAAGGTTTGTTAAAATTATTATTAACTTTTGTTCTTTACAATATATTATGTGAAAAACATTTTAATAAAAAAACAAAATCGACTTCCAAACAAAATATATTAAAAACAAAACATTCTCTAAAAAACATCACACTAAAAAGTTACGAAATAATTCCTTAAAATTACTTAAACCTCACTTATTGTAGCTGCTATGCCCATGTTGTACAATTAATATTACTTTGATGTCGGTGTCAGCCGAGACAGGCAGTGATGTTTCTACATAGGGCTTTCTACATTTTTACCATTACAATTGACAATTGAACGTATAGTAACATTTAAGTAATGAATCTACCTTGACTGACACCGACTTCAAAGTAATAATAATTGTACAATATAGACATAACAGCTACAATAAGTGAGGTTTAGTAGGAGCAATTAACAATTTAAGCTACTTCTAACATATTAAATAAATAAAAAATTATCTATGTATAAAGAACATATGGCATGAAAAAGATACAAGTTTATTACGAAATGCCATAAAATTATCAAAATAGTAAAAAATTTATGTTGTCAACATTTATAAAATTAGTTCAATCAATTAAATTATTGTTCAGTTAGAATAGAAGTTTTTATCTAGAACACCGGCTTTACTCGTATATATCTCAGCGCTGGCTATGTTCGCCTTAGAGACTCTTAACAAGATTAACCTAAGCTCTACAAAAGAATTTACTAAACGAAACAAACGAGACTAGAGGAACATGTTTCTATGTCTATTTGTTTCTAATTTGATTTAACGAAAAAAAGTAGGGAATTTCATTTAATATCAATAGTAATAAATAGCAAAATAGATAAATATATTTCAGAATATACGAACACACCAAGTAGTATAGTATTAGTAGTATAGGTGCCGGAAGCCCAACTTTAGTCTCTTTCCCGTTCTGCCCTTTTCCTATAAGGAAAGGTTTCGATGGGAAAGTGGATTTGACGGTGGAGGAGACGCTTAGGAAGGGGAAATATCCTCTATATGTGCGTCTCCTCCGTCGATTTAGGGTAGGCAACGCATCTGCAATTGCGGATGTCTATGGGCAGCGATCGCTTCGCTATTTCGGCGGATTTAGGTGGCCGCTTGCTCGTTTGCCACCTTATGGTATAAAAAAAAATATATAACAGCCCCCCTTTGTGGCTCAGAGCCTCTAAGTGAGTAGTAGCTGATGATGATATGAACTAGTTATCGCTTATAGCTTCAATTTGGACTATAAATAAATGATTTTACTTATTAAGAATAGTTATTGATAATTTTTGCTCTGTACATATTAATTTTAGCTGTCCCAAATTTCACTTTCATCCTTATCATTAAAAAAGTGTAGAAAATTCACATATGTTATCGTACTTACATTTAATCGTATCTCAGAATATTAAGCCCTTTTATACAATAACGTGGAAAAAGAGCAAGCGTCCACCGAAATCCGCCGAAATGGCGAAGCGACCGCTGCCCATAGACATCCGCAATTGCAGATGCGTTGCCTACCCTAAATCGACGGAGAAGGAGACGCACATTAAGAGGATATTTCCCCTTCTTATGCGTCTCTTCCGCCGTCAAATCCACTTTCTCATCCAATCCTTTCCTCATGAGAAAATGGTGGGACAGGAAAGGGACTAACATTGGGCCTCCGGCACCACACTTATCAGGCTGTACGCGAAATTGCTTCTACGCTGTCTTCTGTGCGGTCGTGGTATTGCACCGGGCGAGCCGACCCTTGGTGTGTACATATTATGCTAAGTGTACATTAAGGACTCCCTTAGTAACTAACAGTAGGAAATGCCAGCAACAACATTTATTGCAGTATCATGATCAGAAGACACGTGTCAAGTGGAAAAAAAGTGTCTCAAAATTCTAACATTGAGCATTTTACTTGTGTATATATAGAGAAAATTAACCAGTGTAAATAGTACGTAAGTTAGAGTAAAACTTAGATGACTCTAAGCTTACGCCTCATGCCATTGACATCGGAATAATGATGAGCTCCATTCATAATAAACTGGTTTTTATTATAATATTGTAACACAACTAGACGTCTTGACTATGAATACATGATCACAATTACAAATGACACAGCATACATAATGGACTATAATTAAAGTTTTTATCACTATGACGGTGTATACATAGCTGATAACGAAAATCGCAATTAAATGTTTGTCTGTCTGTACGCAAGCCGCGTTTGTTCCGAGCAATCTCCGGAACAGTTGGGCCGATTTTGACGGGACTTTCACGGAAGCTGACATGCCCGTCCATATTATAGGCTACTTTTCATTTGAAATAAGAACACGTTCCATAATTGTGACGTCATAGGCCTCAAAGTAGATAAGGTCATTGAAATAATTATCTTTTTTTGCTTTTTTAATGTACAAAACAAATTAATAAGAATTACATTCAGCTATACCTATTTTATTATGTATTTCTCCATTTGACACGATTTATGCTCAGTTAAATTTATTTAACAAGTCCTCGGCGTTGAATTATTTCTTTTATAATAAGCATGTTTAGTTTCCTGAGCAATTAAGTTAATTCGTAGTAACATTTAATAGCGCCACAGTTTCGCAATATTTTAGATTGCAATCAACGTTCATGGCCATCTAGCGATTAAGGTTCTCGGTTCCTATATAGTGGATCGTTTGTTTTTAGCGTAATTAATTTCTTTTAAACTAAGGTTAACTATGTTTACCCTATAACTAAAACTTTTTAAAATATGTTATACTAGCTTTCGCCCGCGACTTCGTCTGCGTAGAATGTTAAAAAAAATAAAGCAAGTAGCCTATGTGCTCTTTCAGACTATCCTCTACATGTAAGCCAAATTTCATCGATAGCAGTTTAGGCTACAAATTCTAACAAACATCCATCCATCCAAACTTTCGCATTTATAATATTAGTAAGTTTATAGAGGTTGTCTTCATTATGATTACGCTAGTTGTGACTTCTGAATTAAGTAAAGAGTTTGGAATATCCTCTTGTAATCACCTTTTGAATACCAATATTTGTAAAAGAAATACATGAAATATAACAAATGTTTCCTTTTTTTTTCTATACGATAAGGTGGCAAACGAGCAA
>LD699455.1:7968926-8005248 GCA_003118335.3 Papilio memnon
CCTAGTCACCCTAACTTAGGGTAGGCTCCGAGCCCCTCGGTGGGGACGTACAGTGAGCTGGTGATGATGAAGTATGCATTACAGCATCTTGAATGTACTTGAGAAATCTTTAACGTATTGGTAAACGATAAAACTCCGATAGTATCTTCGTATCTTCAAATTCTATCGACTAAATTAACATTTAATTACTATTACTATTATTTATTGATTCTGAAGGGGCTTTGAATTTACCTGTATTACTAACTCTTACAAGATCATAAAACCCCGTACCGTTATTATTAAAGGTCGTTCGAGGAAATTAAAAAACTTATCCGACCGCAGTCTCCGGAAAACAGTATATTTGTTCGGATTGACAACTTACAGTGATAAATAAAATTTGTGCCGACTCATTATTTTACACGAAACACTACACAGAGGATATGGTGCACAATGTGCGAAGCAGGGGCGGTGAAAACCTGTGCACTGGCTTCACCCATAGTGGGACCACGTGGCACCTATCGGCACAGACATCAGTTCGTAGATAACCACTAGCCGCCGAACAACGATTAAAGTTGGATTATAATACAGGAGTACAATTCTGGCGTTAACGTAGGGCGCAGTTAGACAACCGCCCAGGGCGTCTGACAAAATGGCAGCATAGTTCTTGGTGCAAAAAGAGGGCGCCATAAAATTCTTGCCCAGAGCGCTAGTAGAGCTAAAACCGACACAAACCGTGAATCCAATCTTCCTGATTGATTACATTTGGATATTATAAAAATTAACTTCGAAAGACACGTTTTACTTGTTGAACAAGACTTTTTCGCATTGCCTTAAAAGTATTTAAAAATCAAATTACATTTTTATGCTTACTACATAAATGTATGGTACAAATAGCTAAGAATAGCGGAAAGTATTTACTCGTATGTTTCCAATAAACTTTGTAAGATTATTGCATGAAATTAGATTTATCGTACTAATATACTCGTATTATTATTTTTCATTTTCCAATTATAAAAATTTCCTACAACAAAATACACGTATATCAAAATATGTATTACTGCTGTTCCCATGCGGCTCCATCCGCGTGGAATTATAAAAACTTTATTTCATTGTTTACCTACATTTGTCAAATTATCAATTGCAAATGTCAAAATAACATGACATGATGACAAACCATGGCAATCTTGCTTCCTTGATGTTGGCAGCAACTTATGGTCTCTTTCCCACATTAGGGTTTTTATCCAAAATATTTACCCCTAACTTTAATGACGTGAAAATATATAGCCTGAAGCGTGACGCAAGTGTAGGGCTTTTTATTAAAACAATAATTATTCAAAAATATGCTGTAATTACTGACATCTTAGGCAACAAAGAAGTGTGTGTTTACGCTTTATTGTATTAGTATAGATAAGTCGCTATGATTCTCTTATGATCTGCGCCAAACCGTTTTAAATTACCTTAAAATAGCAACTTTAACATGTGAATAGTTTTCTTTCCAACGTTCAAACAATTTTAATCGTTACCTAATTGCAATAGAGTTCAATTTAGTTTGGGTTTTTCACTTTGCAAGATCTTATGTTTTTGGGTGTGTTTCAAGGCCGTAATGGCACATTAACGTTGTTCTAAGTTCATTGCCATGGCCAAACTATTTTAAGATGCGGTTGGATGACGTCATTAAGTTTCTCATGAGCTTTTCGTGCATTTCAGTTTAATTACTTCGCTTCGTAATTACCGTTCGTGTGTGGAATGACTATAGATCTATCATGCGAGGTGCATTAATAATTAGTGAACTGTATTTGAGGTTATGTTTAATTTTCTAAGGTTTGGTAATTTTGTTTTTTAATCGAGTTATAAGTATGTTTTAGAGTATAAATGTATCACATTTATGCGTTATTACGACTGAATATTATTGTCTCTTAAGACATAAAAGCCGAGTTTTACTTTATAAGACCCGATAAATTTCGTTGTAAATCTAATAAGAAAATTGTTCAAATGGTTTCCAGAACATTCGAACGTTCTAGAATTCCCGCTAGGTAATTACATGTGACATTAGGATTCAGTTGCGGAGGAATCCGAGACGGCCAGATATTGAACAATTTATCACTATAACGCTCCAATTCACTCAGAAATGTTATATCTATTGCGAAATAACGTATTGTCTTACATTAAATCTGGTATAAATATTGTGAATAGTTTGTCAAATTATCATACATCGAACGTGTTAAGAAGAAACATCATTCAATCATAAAATAATATCAAAAATGATTTCTAAGGTAAGGAAATATTACAATTTATTCAAAATTTTTCACTCAACTACTTATGTTGATGTCTTCATAACTTATATTTTCAAACCTATTTATTTCAATATTGAACTTTTGATATTTAGTTCAATCGATTACGTAGTCTTGTAATATAGGTTAATACAATTTTGTAACAAACAGCCGTGAACTATAGTAAAAGGTACAATTAACCCGCAGACACAATTAGATGGTAACAGACCACTATCAGAAATATAATTTAGCTTTGGATATTACCTTGTAGAAAGTATGGAAATACTTCTTCAAACAATTAATCAAAAGAAACTATGGAAACCCGCAATACAGTTACATTGTTTTAAATATTTTTATAATTTTTTAACCATAGCCAATTTAGACAGGACGTAAATACGTCTAATATAAATATAGTTACTAGTAGATCTTACTTTCTTACAATTATTGTTTTCTTTTTAACAGATTGTACTTCTATACTGCCTGGTAGTGTCTGCAACATGTATGGTGTTACATCAAGCTCCACTACCATTGTATCCTCTTCAGTACCAAGATCAAGCGCCAGGTTACAATTTTGCTTCTAACAATGGTCATCCTGGAAATTTTAATGGTCAAGAAAATCTACAAGAAATTCGCCGAGGTGAAGAAAGACTAGGACAGTCTTTCCGACAACCAGAAAACATTCCGAGAGGTGATTATAGATCAGACGATAACGCAGGGTACAACGCATATCTTAACAACGATAGGAGACAAAGCAATGATGACAGATATGTGAAACACGACGATGAAGCAACACGACCAAACAACCAACGTTCTCAAGTGAACCAACCTTGGCCAATTCCTAGCATCCAACAAGCAAGCCCAACTCCTGTTACCATCACACAAACGTCTCTCTACCACCAGACGTACTCCCATGGCCATAAATCTTGGATATGATTATCAAAAACAAAGTAAAACAACGATTAAAAAACATTGTTGGAATTTCGAAATATTTAATGTCTTGAATTTGATCAAAATCTTTTTACTACTTAAATAGCATGCATGTCACAATGTAATTTAAATACAGTATGCTGTTTTATGGAATAAATCTGCACATAAAATTGTTTTTCTTTTTTCTTACCCGTATCTCGTATCTTTAATGTTATGAATTTCTTCCCCATATTGTATGGTAATTTTTATCGAGATAGTAAAATTTTGATTAATAAAGTAAGTAATATAAACTCCACTTGGTATAGTCTCAAGAATTCAGGTTTATCGAGTATAATAAATAAGGTACTGTAAAATAAAACATATAATGAGATTACAATACACTGAGACACATTAATCGGTGCATCGTCCTGACTCCTGATGTACTTGACTTTTAGATACTTCCTGATTTTTTAAATAAAAGAAGTAAAACTGGAACACTCAACTTATATAAATGCCCTGGAGTTTTGTGCCGGCCATCATAGTGTAAAGATTCACCATTGTATTGACACAGAAATCAAATCTCCGAGACAATGAAGGTAAAAACATTTTTATTTTGTATTTATTTAATAACACTTGAAAATAGAATTAAGAAATGAAATCTGTGGCATGTTACACTTCGGGATAAACTAAGCCTCTATTGGTTAAGGAGTTCGTCTTCCCCGGTGGAAATGGCTCTTGGTTAGACAAATACTAATATTATTAAAATGTATTACAAACTAATAAAATGCATTCATTTCAGGTTATAATCGTGCTCGCTTTCGTGGCTATGGCCACCGCTGCGGACTTCTCCAGCTTCTCGTACGGCGTTGCTGATCCTTACACTGGTGACTTCAAGAGCCAGATTGAGAGTCGAGCTGGTGATAATGTTCAGGGCCAGTATTCCCTGCTCGAACCTGACGGCACCCGTAGAACTGTCGACTATGCTGCGGGAGCTGAAGGTTTTAATGCTGCCGTGAGGAAAGACCCAGCTCTGATTGCCAGCATCCCATACGCATACGGTTATGGGAACTGGGCCCCTTACTCCGGATTTGGTATCGCGCCATACGCGTACAACCGTCTTCTTTGAATTCAAACTACCACGACATTGAATTTGTAAATAAATGACTTGTAAATAAAATAGGAGCCATTCGACACGTTGGTATTCATTACTTTTATTTTATGAAGCTTCTAAGTGGATTATAAATATACAGCTGTAAGCAACCCGTGAACTCGTAACTGGTGAATGCACCAAAAGGCCAGATAATTAAATTTAAACAAATTATTATAATACAATCTGGTTTCTGGTCATGTCAATAATCAATTATCTCTTCATTGTTTCTCCTCAAATTAGATATTCACCTTATATATAAAATTAGATTAAAGTTTTTGGGAATGGCCTAGAAAAGTAATTTTGAATTTAATTAAAGAATTTGACCATTTCCATCACAATAAGGTATTGTAAGTTTTAGGTCAAAGTCCCTAAATAAAATCAATATAGAGAATGTGAAATTCCACAAAAGGTTAGCGTTACCTTCGCATATTTCAAATGTCTTAACTATTTAATTACGTCCAAGTACAATGGCAGTTGGGAATGTAATTTAATCACAAGGTCACCGAACAATTCAATCAACATTATAAGCAATTTAAGTTTGATTTGAATCAAATAATATATATATTTAAAAAAAAAACTTTAAATCACATGTGTAATGTTAAATTTTGATATTATTTTCATTAATTAATAATTTTTATTAATTTTTTTTTATGGAATCTAATTCTATCTAATTCTTTACTATGGAAGCGTTACTTCAAGTTCAATATGTTGTCAACAAGGGAGCACTCAATTTCACATTCATTCACATATCCGAATGATGCAAACGAGTTATTCCAACGATAGCTACAGTTTAATTAATTCCATAACTAAATAGTTATAGTGTATTTCATATTTTAACTAATAAATAACTACAGGTAAGTTGGTAATAGACCTTTAAAAATAAGTTTTGTTATCTATCTGAATCAAAAATGATTACTAAAGCAATCAGACGATAGTTTATTGACTTTTAAGGTGTTTTTCTGATCCGATTCGGATAACTTTTTGATTCAATTTAGTTTATTTTTTTGCAAAAAATTTTTGTTCGTCATCCTTCACCAGACATTTGTCACCTACTATACATTGGAAGTTCAATCCAAAGTTACATTTTTTGTTAGTAAATTGCGTAAAACGTCTGAGGTAAATAACACTTAATAGTGTGGTCAGAATGTCCTGTCGAGTTCCGCGTTGTTAATATTGGTTAAAGTTAACCGACGAAATTGAACTCTAAAAGCTACACCGCGTGACCTAGAGCGGACAACTGTCTTTTACTTCCTATTAATAGCACACAATGATTGTGCAGGACTTGTATAAAATGACCAGCATTAACCCAGATTGATCATTCACAGTTCACTGTGCAGCAAAACCATACTTACCAAAATGGCAGCTAAGGTAAATTGTATTTCAAAAACCAATAAAAGTCTACTTATATCCGAATGATTAAGTACGATAAAGTACGATAGTGCTTTTAAAAATCACAACCTAACATTTTTGTATCTTTTCAGTTCGTCGTTGCAGCTTTGTTGGTGGCGGCAGCTCAGGGCAGCGCGATCCATGGCCCCGACTACACTAGCTTCTCTTACGGTGTGGCAGACCCTCACACCGGTGACGTCAAGAGCCAACACGAGACCCGCATCGGCGACAGCGTTGTGGGCCAGTACTCGCTGCTGGAGTCTGACGGCCACCGCCGCACCGTAGACTACGCCGCCGGACCTCATTCTGGATTCAACGCGGTCGTCCGCAGGGACCCTGCTCTGATTGCCCACGCTGCTCCCGCTGTTGTTGCTGCTCCTCTCGCTCACGCCGCTCCCGCTGTAGCCGCACCTCTGGCGTACGCCGCCCATGCCGCACCCCTTGCTGTCGGAGCTCATGTTGCCCCTGGCGCTGTATCATACTCTGCTCACAGCACCTCCGTTGCCCACGGCACTCCTCTTGCCCACGGAGCCGTTGTAGCCGCTCCCGTCGCTCACGGTGCCGTCGCCTACGGAGCGCACGGTCTCGGTCTTGGTGCCCACGGACTCGGTCTCGGTGTTGGCGCGCATGGACTCGGTGTCGGCGCCCACGGTCTCGGATACGCCGCTCATGGTCTTGGTCTCGGCTACGGTCATTAGGGATCACACATATCCAACAACTACTAGGCAATAATAATGTAACAATGGATATACTTGTAATTTATTCTATCAACATGTGAGTAAATGATGTGAAGCTGTGATTGAAATTTATGAATAAACTTGTAATAAGTTTAACAAATATTTTTACTTTATACCTTTCCACTACATTATTTCACCACTATTATATTTATGTACTTAATTTCATATAAGTTATTACTATTTTCTAAATACAAATAAGCAATAAAAGCTAGTTTTGCAAAAGCAAAATCTATAACTTAAAATTAACTACGCCAAAAGCGCATTATTTAATTCGTCATTAGTCGCCTAGAGATATAAAACACTGTTTATAAGAACACATAGCCTTACTGAGATTTTTTAATTTTGTGCGAACAAAGTCGCGAACAAAGTCTAGTCTAAAAATAAAAATATGATTAAACCGAAAAGGTAATTAAGTGCGCCACTTCATCGTACTTGATCTCATTACACGCACGTTAAAATCGACGGCTTTTAATTTCATTACAATTTCACATAAAAAAAAACATATTAAGGAGGTCTAATGCGTTTAAAGCTGGAATTTTTATACGTTTTCTCCTATTCATTTAAAAAAAAACTAATTTATGCGAGGATGAAATATTCGTAATGAAACTGTAACTATCGCGATTTTTAGAATATCGTATCACGTTTTAAAAGACAAGAAGAGTCTTTGTGTATCACGATTTCTCGGGGTCTATTACGAATAGTGTCGTGACAGTAGCGATAACGTATTCATAACATTTGTAAAAGATTTTCACGCCCGGTAAGTCGCTGCACAAATCTAATATAAAATTTGTCGATAAAGTTACGAAAACGATCACGAATATTCATGATATCCTCTGCATCATAATCTTATGTGTCACCACCTGTTGCTCGCGACTTCGTGCGCGTGAAATTAAAAAAAAATAAAGCCTATGTTACTCACAGATAAATTACCTTTCTAATAGTGAAAGAATCTTTGAAATCGGCCCAGTAGTTTTTACGTAAATCGAATACATACAAAAATCAAAAAATACTAATCTTTCGTTTTTATAATATTAGCATTGACAAATCAAATGGCATTGAAACCGTGGGAACTTATTCAGTACAAATTAACATTGCATTAACTGACGTTTGCGGTAAATACAAATTAATTAATTCAACTAATAGTACATTTTATTAATATCTGCAACATTATAACAGTCTGTTCATTAATAAAATACCTATCGTGTTAATGACGTAGGCAACATTCTCACGCACATGTCATTCCAACTAATAAGTTATTACCTTCCTTATTGTTCTGTTAAAGATAATGATATCGAAGTAGTTAAGGTCAGAACAGCAATACCAACTACCAGAATCTCTATTACAAATTAAATGAGATAACATTAGATCTAATGCAATAATCTTGTTAAATAAATAGCGAAAAGTTGAAGGATTTTTTTAACACTGATCTGATGCCTAGCCAGACCTGAAGCATATTGTAAGATTTAATAACATGTATCCTTTCCTCAGATGGGCTCGTAATCAAAAAGGATTAGACGTTTGATAATTAAATAGTTCTTCTAAATAACATTTTGGATGTGTACCCCAATCAGCCCCCCTAGACAAAGTGACTTACGGTTAGCGATGTCGCTTGTAGAATCTACAAAATGTATAATATACTCGTAGGAGTAAATACGTGACAAGCACGTGACTTATCGAATTTTCTTGTCAGTTCCATACATTTTTGATCTTTCGATCAGCGAGGGCGATAATCGAATGTTACTTTGTCTAAGGGGGCAGTATCGGTCATATAATGTTCATCTGTTTTAATTGCTTCGAATTTTAAGATGTCGCAACTTTGGGTTAATAATAAATGCAAAAATTTTCTTCATTTAAATTATTTATTTCTTAAACATCAATATACATTTAACTTTGGTCCGAATAATTTCATACTATATTCACCAGCCCAAACGAGCACCGTGTCCGTAAGCGGAGTACGCACCGTGAGCCAAGGGAGCGGCGTAGGTGTTGTAAGCCAGGGGAGAGACGACAGCACGAGCGATGGGTGCTGCGTACGCCAGACGGGGAGTGTGAGCTCCATAAGAAGCATACGCAAGAGGAGCAGCGTGGGCAACAGAGTTGCTGTACGCGGAGTATGACACGGAGGCGGGAGCGACTTGAGTGGCTACGGCGAGGGGAGCAGCGTGAGCACCGTACGCTACGGGAGCGACGCGGGCGGCGTATGCCAGAGGAGCGGAGTGGGCAGCGTATGCCAGAGGAGCGGAGTGAGCAGCGTATGCTACGGGAGCAGCGTGGGCAGCGTACGCCAAGGGAGCGGCGTGGGCAACGGGAGCGGCGTGGGCGAGCAGAGCAGGCTCTCTACGCACGACGGCGTTGAATCCGGAGTGGGCATTAGCGGCGTAGTCGACGGTGCGGCGGTGGCCGTCGGACTCTAGCAGTGAGTATTGACCCACCACGCTGTCGCCAACCCTCGTCTCCTGCTGGCTCTTCACGTCTCCGGTGTGCGGGTCCGCCACGCCGTACGAGAAGCTGGTGTAGTCACCATGGCCGGCGCTACCGTGAGCAGCTGCCACGAACAAAGCGAATACGACAAACTGTAAAAAAAAACAGGTGTCACTAAAATGTACATGAATATTCGACAGTAAACGTGTTATTTACTTTTAGAACAATAGTTCAAGATTCATTAAAGCAAGCAGATATATTTTGTAGGGAATCGAACCCAGAACCTGCTCATAAGCAGATTACTTCAATGACTAAACTGTCCTGTACTAATAAAAATAAAACTTTGCACAAGCTGCGAACTTCACCTTAGCAGCCATTGTATGTTGTTTGATTGAACGTCAGTGAGTTACTGAATAACCCTGAAGTTTTTATTCTCTTTTTATATTCACACCAAAGCTTTCAATAAAATAATTTGGGGTGTGTAAAAGGAAGTCATATGATTAATTGCCTATTTAATTTACATGAATTAACGATAACCATTTCTAAAGTAAATAAAGGGTTTAAAGTAAATATGTTTTGATAACATCCGTTCATAAAATTTCCACTACATATGTGATTAACGTTAACTTACATTTTATTCCAGCATGTAATTAAACATTTATAATATTCATCAGCCTTTTCTACAGTTCTCAAGTTGCCGTGTTAAATTATACATTGACAATATTTACAATTCGACGGTGACAACTATTTCAATAATGGTTTTATCAAACTAAACTCTAGCCATAATATTTTGAAGTAGGTGCTGGAGGTATAAAAAATATTGTTTACTTGATCATTGATACAAAACAATATCTCCGATACAGTTGTAAGTAAAGTAAGACATAGCACGAAAATTTGCGGGAAAGTATTCGTTTCGACATAGACAAGATTTGTGTAGTTCTCCTAGAGGGCGTAAATTACACTAACAAATCTCATAAAAATGTTCGTGCCAAACCCTTCTTAGTTTAGTTTCGAAAAAGTCACATTTTTGTGTACAATTCAAAAATTTTTATGTATTGTTTGTATCATATCAAAAGTAAACTTAATTAAGTTAACCAAATTTAAGTTAGTCTGCAATAATTTTATTACATTTATGGCAAGACACATGACCTACAAATAAGTAATAAAATTTTAAAGGATATTATAAAAGTTATTTTTTAATTGCATTCTTTTTCTAAACTAGATCAAACTGGGCGATAAAATTTTACAAGCATTGCTTTGTTAGCGGACGATAACTATAGTGGGGGGTATCCTTGTGAGGTCGGTTGTTTCCTGCTACAAATCCGATTGCGTACGGCGCCGATACGTAACAGCGAAATTACCAACTATATAAAGACCATTCATTGTTTCACATGCATCAGTCGAAAGGTTGACAACACAAATACTATACACAATGTTCAAGGTACTTGATTTTATTTATTTAATGCGATATTGATAGCGCGTAAACTTTAGGGTTGTATAAAACAGAAATATATTTATTTATTAACAAGTACAATTAAATAATCAATGGAATACTAGAAGTTTCCAAAATATGCGTATTTAACTTAATGCTGATTCCGGACTACGGCTTCACACTCTCCATATAAGTTCTAGTACTACTACTACTACTACAAAGTACTAGTAAAAATATTTAACTACGCCGTAGTCTTTGAATCCAAAAATTAAACAAATAAAAAAATCATACAGACGACTTGAGTACCTCCGTCTTTTGGGAAGTCGGTCAAAAATGGGACCCACCTGCAAGCACTATCTTTCGGATAAAAAAAGAATTTTCAAAATCGGTCCTCCTTTTGGGAAGTCGGTGAAATAAAAATATTAATTGAATTTTATGTTTTTTTCAGTTTGTCGTTCTCGCTTTGTTCGTGGCAGCTGCTCACGGTAGCGCCAGCCATGGTGACTACACCAGCTTCTCGTATGGCGTGGCGGACCCACACACCGGAGATGTGAAGAGCCAGCAGGAGACGCGCGTAGGCGACAGCGTGGTGGGCCAATACTCACTGCTGGAGTCCGACGGCCACCGCCGCACCGTCGACTACGCCGCTAACGCCCACTCCGGATTCAACGCCGTCGTACGCAGAGAGCCCGCGCTCGTTGCCCACGCCGCCCCCGTTGCCCACGCCGCTCCCTTGGCGTACGCTGCCCACGCTGCTCCCGTGGCATACGCTGCCCCCGCTGCTCCCGTGGCATACGCTGGGCACGCCGCTCCTCTGGCTTACGCTGCCCGTGTCGCTCCCGTAGCGTATGGTGCTCACGCTGCTCCCCTTGCCGTAGCCACTCAAGTTGCCCCCGCCTCCGTGTCATACTCCGCGTACAGCAACTCTGTTGCCCACGCTGCTCCCCTCGCCCATGCCGCCATTGCCCCCATAGCTTACGGAGCATACGCTGCCCCATTAGCCCACGGTGCCATCGCTGCTCCCTACGCCCATGGCGCTGTTGCCTACGGTGCTCATGGCGCCCACGGTCTCGGCTACGGTCGTTTGGGATGGTAAACAAGAACTTGAAAGAACCTTTACGTGCTGTGATTATAGTTGTAACGATAGCGAACGTGAACCTAGCATACTTGATACTCGGAACTAGCCAACAAAATACTCAATATGTTTAAATGGCTTAAGTGATGATTGTTTAGAGGCTGTCTGATTTATTTTTGTAAATAGTTAAAAAGCTGTAATTGTGTGAAACCTTTGCGAAATAAAAGTATTTATTCGTACATACTATTTTTATTAACAACATAATATTACCTATAGAAAGTCTAATATTTTTATTAAGAAAATTATAATATAGAAATCATATTAGTGCAAGTGACTAAAACATTCTTAAGTTTCTGCTACAAATAAATATCCTAATTAACTTTTGAAGGTACTAAATAAATATAGTTAAAGCCTTATTACTTATCACCGATAGAACCATCGAACAAATTAAGGTGGTCGCGTCCTCGATTGCCTTGTATAAAAAGACTAACTATGATAATTAACTTTTCTGAAACATCATATTCATTATAGTTGGAATCGAACCAAACACCACTAAAGCTTCTAAGAGGTTTTTGGAACTCAATATTGACTAATTTTATTTTTAAATTAAATCAATTTTAAATCCTATTAACTTTATGGGTGCCACGGAATTTAAGAGAACGGTTCAATCGGTTAGCAATTCGGCTAATAATAATGTGCGCCCGCGCACTTGCCTTAAATATGGGCCCGGACAACTTTGAAATAAGTAATTTCTGTAAGTACATTTCCTGCATGACTGGTTTTGTGCTTCTATAAAAAACACACGAACTTTGCCGTGTCCTTGATCTTAAATACAAGGATTACGTAACATAATAAGGATATACATGAACTTGAAGTAAATTCATGTTTATGTATAATGCAACATACATGAAACTTGACTTACTTATTTTTTACTTACTCTAGATCAAATATTGATTACCTATCACTACTGATTACAAGTTAAAGGCAGTGTTTTCTTTCAAATTTATTAATTTATGGAATTCGTAACCCATATTATGTACCTAGCCGTTTATAAAAAAAATGAGCTAAATCAAGGTGCATATTTAATATGTCAAGTAATACAAATTAGTAAAGCACTAAACAAGTAAAATGTATTATAACATAACAGACCGGTATTAACACGTTCTCTGCTAACGCGGTCAGTGCTGACCGTCAGTGAAGTTTCCGTTTAGGCCTATTACATTTTTTTAATATATATAAAATTACTATTTTTTTGTAGTTGCTTATATGCTTTTGTTTTTTTTTTATTTTATTAATTTCTTTCTATGGTAATTGTTGTTTTTCTTTCAAAGTTCATAAATTATTTTGAAAGTCTTGAATGAAATGAAAAAAATTGAAAACCTATATGTCAACCATCACTGACCAACACGGCCCGGACAGGAAACGGCGATTTTTTTCTCGGCATAGAACGTGTTAACTAAAAGTCGAAAACTGAAATGCAAAATGCAACTAAGTTTATTACTTTACGACCACTTTAAGTTATGCAAGTGGTGCATTATAAAATGTACTCGTTAGTAATTTTATCTTTAAACTGTGTATATATTTTAAAATTGTTTTTATATATTTTGGTTCCAACATCATCATATTTCTCGTTCAAGAATAATGTTAATCCAAGCTTTCGTGTACCATCTTCCAACCAACAAACGAACTAACATCGTAGAAGACATGCACAGAGTTTTAAAAAAAACGTAGTAATAATTATAGCCTAAGTTACTCAATATTAACGTAATGGCTTTATTTATTTATTTATTTATTTATTATTTGTACACAAAGAAAACAATATTTAATAAATACATATTGAAAGTTGGTTGTACAGGTGAGCTTAACTCTAAAAGAGTTATCTTACTGCTAACCTTGCGATACAGATTGGTTGTTTAGCGGGTAATGAAAATGTGCACAAGTAAACACCAACACTTAAATAATAAACTAATAAATATATACACTATATTATGGCTTTCAAATTGTAAAAGAATTTTTGAAATCTGTTCAGTAGTTTTTGAGTTTATTCATTACATACAAAAATGCAAATCGCTCCTCTATATAATATTAGTATTGATTTAATTATATTTTATAATTCTTAAAAAATAACCGCCTATTGGTATTTTATTCCGGGTCTATAAATCTAAACGCATAGATAAAATTACACCATGTCATGAGTTTTTTAACAAGTTTTTATT
Source organism: Papilio memnon (assembly GCA_003118335.3). Classification (NCBI taxonomy): domain Eukaryota; kingdom Metazoa; phylum Arthropoda; class Insecta; order Lepidoptera; family Papilionidae; genus Papilio; species Papilio memnon. The sequence goes on from LD699455.1 coordinate 7,982,502, forward strand.
GAATGTAGATTATAAATTGCCCATATAATATGACAAAAATATTGACCACTTTTAATACCATCGGAAAACATACAGGTTTCTTGCTTCCTAGCGAGTTGCGTTTCCGTTAATTTGAGCCCGAGCATGTCACTTGCCGGCCTTGCGCCTATTTAATATGAATCAGATTGTGAATAATATTATGATAGTAAAATGTGAGAATAAATACATTGTTGGTTTTAATAATTGAATATTTTGTTTGAACATTTATTAGTAACTCTCGAAAAAAAAATCACTTTTTTTAACCATATTATATAATAATAAATTATCTGTTACCGTACTTAGTTTCGTTCTTTTACTAAATTGGAACTTTAAGTTAGTAACATAGGTAATCTACATATCGTACTTCATACTGATGTTATAAATAAGAAAGTTTGGATGGATGTATTATATTCAATACGGATTTCGATGAATGACGCAGATGTAGAACATAGTCTGAAATAAAACCAAGGCTTCTGATTTTCTTTTTAATTCCACTCAGATGAAGTTGCGGGCAAAACTTAGTAAGTAATCATAGCACAGCCTAAGAGAAACAATCAAAAAAATAACGTTCTAAAATGGAAAATTATTTTCCACGCGTGTCTGAATAAGAAACTTTACAATATAATGAAATTTATTGTAAATGCAAAAGCCTCTGAAATTAAAAGAAATTTTTATCTCGGCCGCTACATTTTTTTACGTCGCGTCATTCTGATTTGAGTTTCGACGAACGTCGCATTGAACGGCTTTATTTCCGGACGTCGAATTGAAATTCTATCGAAAGAATTTTTTTCTTTAACTAAATTCGGACGAAATATTATCTTATTTTTTGTGGTTTAAAAATCAAATATTCATTTTCGAATTCACCAAATCAATTGATTCCTAAAATATTAGCTATATATTTTTTATTTTTACGCATAAAGAGAATTTACCTTTTAAATTTAAGCTGGAATATGATAAATCATATCGTATACACTTAGGGTTGCCACCTATCACCTCTCAGGTTTGCATGATGGACATTCGGTCATCATAGAATCAAGGGCTGAATTATTTTCCGTCGTTTTGGGTCTAAGTTTGAAAGTTGGCAGCCCTATTGTAAACCTACACTTATATGAAACAGATCGAATGACTCAACCCTTTTAACGTAGGCAGTTATTACATCTAGACCTTGTTCATTTATTCTCAGTTTAGTTAGCAACTTGTTAGGCTTGTTTACTAAATATCTATGTCACTATAAAGGCAAGAAGTACACTTGTATGCAAGAAACTTAGCTTGCATAACTGGCATCCACGTAGCACGATATTAGATTTTTGACATGCAGACATGCAAGTTAAGCGAGAGATTAAGGGAAGCTACAAATGTTGAGGCTAACAAGTGCTGTTTCGTGAATTGGCATGCAAGCTATTCCATTTATGGCATGTGTATACTTGGTACTTGCCCTAACTATCACTGATTTCAAAGAACTTAATCTAAAAGTCTATACGAAAACAGAGTATGTAACTTATGTTAATATTACACATTAGTAAAACTGTAACAAAACTGCATACAAAAAACCCAGCAGCTGTTTGCCACAAGAATACTAAAATGGTTAGCATTTCGTGTGTGTTGCCTTAAATAGGATATACTTATCATGGTGATCTTACAAACACAATGTCTCAACTCATGTGTCACCATTCAAGGCGTACTTATATTCCCTTTATAATATTTTGTCCTTTTTTTAGTCTGTTCTAATGTTTGCACGTAAGTACGTTAAACAATTTAGAAGGGGTCCAGGTTAAAAGTAACCCAACCAAAAGTATGAAATGTAGTCAAAAATTCATGAAAATACAAATTCTCAACTAATCTTACTAATATTATAAATGCGAAAGCGTAGATAGATGGATGTTTGTTAGGGTTTGCCGCTTAAACGGCTAGACATCATCATCATCATCATCATCACCAGCTCAGTATACGTACCCACCGAGGGGCTCGGAGTCTACCCTAAAGTTAGGGTGACTAACGGCTAAACGGATCTGGATGAAATTTAGTATAAATGTAGAGCATAATCTCGAAGAACACATGGGTTACCTTTGTGTTTTTAATTTCACGCGGACGGAGTCAAGGGCAAAACCTAGTTATTTATAAACATAAAACATATTTAATCTCTAGAATATTTTCTTCTCTTGTTCAGTAAAGCTGTTCTATTGGCGCAAAATATTGACGTTAACGTGTTATGTAATAGAATTAGTTCCGGTAATCCCAGATTCACAATGTAACTGGGTCTCGTGTTAAAGATGCTTTCAAACAACACCAAAATTCAGTTCCAATTTAAAAACAAAGAGTCAGTCAGTTTGACTTCAAATGTTTGCGAAGCGCTTTTTGTTATTCAAATTTAAAACGTTTTGCATAAAAAATAATCACTAGCCTAAACTGATACAATTGTTTGAAGCGAGAACAATCTTGGACATCATTTTGAAATGGTTTGACAACTCTCAAATATGGCTAGGTCATAAAATTTTCACTTTTTTTATATATCCTTTTTTAAGTACCAGGAGACTAGAAGTGTGGTGCGCTGTCATCAAGTGGATTGTTAGACTAGGGAGTATGGTATGGAATCGCTGGACATGGCAAGTGGAGGACCACATAATGTGAAAGGCCTATGAAAAGACATAGGTCCAGCTATCCTGACGATGAAGAACCTTTAATCATAATTTACTTTCATTATTCTAAAATTCAGTAGGTGTTAGATGAATTACTTCACGTACGTAATATCAACTTGATAAAGGTTAACTAGTTTAGATTAAAGGAAACCTTGACTATTACAGTTGTAAATAGATTTGACATTAAAATTAGTTCAGATAATTATTTGCTTCTTTAAAAAATTTAAAATGAAACCTACTAGAAATAAGTTTATAACAATTTTACGGTCTTCTTTACAGAATCTTCTGCTTTTATGCTCTTTAGATTTTTATTAAGTGTTGATGACAAACTTTTTGAGCAAAATACTTTTATTCACATAATTCCCGGACACCCTGTACTACAATCGTAAAATTGTCTCCGTACGTCGTCACATTGTCATACGCACCTGCATAAATGACACATAATATTAACATACCCTGTACCCATAAATCTTTCTTTGTATTACTTTCTGCGAGATCAAGCAACGGCCTTGCGTTTCCGGATACATCGTAATGAGCATATAACTTTGACGTACACGCATTTTTTAAAGATCACCAAGTAAGCCAGCCGCGCCCGCGCGTGTATGATCTGTATAAAAGCTCTGCTACCCATTTGTCGGCATTCATTCAACGAGTGGAAATCATCCCGACTAAACCACAATGGCAGCTAAGGTGATTACAGTGCAGTGTTATCGTGTTTAGTTTTGGAAATAGTCGTGTAGTATTTGTTTGCATTCAAATATTTTCATTGCTTTATGGATCGTAGTTCTTCAATTGGTTCGAACATTCTTAACCCTTCAATTGTTTTGTTATTCCTAAATTGTTTATTCATTAATTTTATTGGTCACTAAAATAATAAATGATTAGTTTTATGTGTAGTCAACTAATTGCTCGGTCAAATACTGTTACAATAATATTATAATTTAAATGTTTTTTGGAGTATTCTTCTAGTATTCAACATTTCTGAAAGACAAAATATCTTAAAAGAGATTTCTGTTTTAATGTTTGTATAGAATTCTTATTTCAATTTTTTCAATCGTTTTACTATCTATAGATATCGTATACGATGGTCTGTTTTTCATATAACTAGAGTAGACCAATATAAACATTCAAGTACACAGGTCACGTAAGCTTGGACCATTAATATTCTTTTGACGGTTGCCTAAGAATGTAGCATCAATTTTTACATTAACTACGTGTAGACTCGTTACATATCAATCAATCAAAAGCTCATTCCATTTTGAACTCCACCTTGTATTCAAATCGTTAAAACGACGTTAAAATTTGTAATAAGTATTTTATTTATTTATTTTATTTTCATTCGCAGTTCGTCGTAGTGCTCGCTTTGGTAGCCGTGGCCCACAGCTCCGTGGTGCCGGTAGTACCAGTCGCGAAAGCAGACGACTACACAAGCTTCGCATATGACGTGGCTGACCCCAACACCGGCGATTTCAAGAGCCAGGTCGAGACCCGCGTCGGTGGCACCGTTAAGGGACAGTACTCGCTTCTTGACGCTGACGGCACCAAGCGCACTGTCGACTACGCCGCTGATGACGTCAACGGATTCAACGCTGTCGTCAGGAAAGACCCAGCTGTTGTGGCTGCTCCCGCTGTTGTTGCGGCCGCCCCTGCCGTCGTAGCCGCTCCCACCGTCGTCTCTTCTGCCCGTACTGTTGTCGCTGCTGCTCCTACCGTTGTAGCGTCTGCGCCCACTGTCGTCGCCTCCGCTCCCGTGGTAGCCTCTGCCCCCGCTGTAGTAGCCGCACGCGCCTACGCTCCTTCCCTGTACGCTGGTGCCTTGTACTCGCAAAAGTACTACTCCCCGACCGTGTACGCTGCGGGAACTCCTACTGTCGTGACCCGTAACTTGGCCGGCCCTGCTTACTACACCGCGTCCGCTCCTGTCTTCGCCCGCACTGTCGCCGCGCCCACATACGTCGCCCAGTCTCCCTACAGCTACGCTGCTTACTCTTCTCCAGTTACCTACTGGTAAATACCTCAAATAGAATGTATAAACGACGTATCCAAATACTTGGCTTGTAAATAGTTAATTTTGTACATAACCAGTGCGTGTGTAATAAAAAAACTGATTTCCAATTTGTGTTTTTCTAAGATACTGGTATATTTAAGTAAGTTCTCTATAAGAAGCTATCCATCAATACGACAAGAAAATACAGATCTTAAAAACTAATGTAAAAGGAAAGAAAATATAGAGCTTGTACACCCATATGCAAGTGAAAAAGAAATTATTTCTTTCATTGTAACAATAACAAAAATTACCTTTTAAAACAGAATCTCTAAAGGATTTAAAATGTATTCTCAAATAATTCTCACGCCATAGCAGCAACGGACATCCTATTAATCATACATCGCATCGGAATGGAATAAGTCTAGCCACGACTTGAATACATCATTTAAAAAAACTCTTAACATATACCATGTTTATATTACTAGTTATTGCCCGCGAGTTCGTCCGAGTGGAATTAAGAAGTCAATGAGTTAGAGAGGAAAATAAATCTTTCCCACGGTAACCTAATTTTTTCCAGGATGAAAAGTACCCTATACACTATTGTAGATTATAACCAATTTATCTCGAAAACTTCATCCAGTTCCGTGCACAGTTTGGAGTAATATGGCAACAAACGTCCATAACATTTTTGCAATTATATTAAAACAGATAATTCTATCAGACTTCAAGGTATACTACATAAAGTACTTTAGTCCAGTATTATAATAAGCCGAACTGTGATAAACAATTTCTTGTATTTACTAGCTCAAGGTTCATTTAACCTAATTGCGGTATCGCTTCCACTTCAAGCCTGTCTTATGTGTGGTCGTGGTATTGCAACGGGCGAACGGCTCATTCGTTCAACAGGTGTTGTTGCTGGTATCTACCACTGTTGTTAGATAAATCTCAAGGAAATAATACGTGATTCTACAATTAATGATTAACGCCAATAGTCTAATGGTTAGGGGAACAGCTTTCCGATCATGTGGTTCAGGATTCGATTCCCGCCATTCGACTATTGTCAGAACAAGCCTAGAGCTCAGTTGAAATAGTACAAGGATTATTAGTAAATTTGCAATTTACAAAAATCTACTAATATTTTTAATTAAAAAAAATCAACAGCGCTATTATAAGTCTGTTTGTATAAGCTCTGAGTGAAATGCCTATATGGAAAAGCAGCTACCACTGTTACTTACATAAGACTTCTTCATAAAGAAACATTTCTGCAATTACTGTCACTGATTGTCATTTATTACTTTTTGGCTAAATCATTAATTTTTGGAAACGATGTTTCAATATTTAATCAAGATTTAACACTTACTCGTAATCCAGAGAAACCGAAACATAAAAAGTAGGTACACAGCCTTCTATGCGTAGAGCTTTAAGTGGTAAAATCTCTTAAATGTCTTTGACTTATGGAGGATATGTGCAAAAGCAATGACCCGGGTAAAATAACTTCATTCATAGATACTTACTTATACCACACTTCTTTGTTACACTACACTCCTAGTCAAAAGACCATGGTAAAATGTTATGGATAATTTAACGCTACTAATTGTACATTTTTTTTAAAACAATCATCGTCATCAATTCACTGTACTTCCCCACTGATGAGCTAAGAGTCTACTACTAGGGGTAACTATAGTAAACCAAGCTGGGGCACTGCGGGTTAACTTCACATATATCTTTGAATTTCTTCACCGATATGTGCAGGTTGCATCATGATGTTTTCCTTTACTGTAGGAACATCGGATAAATGTACATATGTAATATGAAGACCTAATCGCAAAACGATTTGTCCTATATCCGATACATCATCATCACCAGTTCGATATATGTCTCTACTGCGGGGCTCGGAGCCTACCCTAAAGTAAGGGGTGACTAGGCCATGGTCAACCACCCTGGCCAAGTGCGGGTTGGTTGACTTCACACATATCTTTGAATCTCTTCGCCGATATGAGCAGGTTTCATCACGATGTTTTCCTTCACCGTAAGAACTTCGGGTAAATTATGTACATATGAAATTCGAAAATCACATTGGTACATGGCGGGATTCGAACCCAGGACCTGAAGATTACAAGTCAAGTGCTCAATCCAAAACATACAGGACAGGAATTAACTAACATTTATTACGGTCACACTATAATGATCATATACCACGTGTATCATTGAATATATCCTAAATTAATAGAAATTATCAATTATCAGGTATTTTTAATAGCTAACGACTTCCCATCGAAAATTCATCGAATTTGTATAAAAATGCTGAGATTTGCTTGAACTGCATCATTTAACGACTGACAAACGTCCTAATCAAAGCAGAAAATGGCAATTAAGGTAAGAGGAAATATATCTGCAATAAAAAGTCTCTGACTATTTGGAAAATTATACTAAGGGCGTGTCCCACCAAATTGTTGATTGTCAGATAACAATCCAACGTGTAAAATATGTGATGGAAATATCGGATTTTGTTACCTTATCTGACAGTGACGTCATTTTTAAGCTGTCTGAGACTCTATCAGCCAGTGGTGGGACAGGCCCTAAGTTCATTTTGAATAAGTTTATTCTTCTAATACTAGTATTTTTATCAGTACTCTAGGTGTTTGAGTAACGTATCTTCGCTCTAGTGTGTTTCCCGTTGTTTCGATTTTGATGATTTTTCTCTTTCAGTTGGTTGTAGTCCTCGCCTTCGTGACCGCGGCTCAAGCGTCAATAATTTCAACAACCCAAGACAACGACTACACAAGCTTCGCATACGATGTCGCTGATCCTAACACCGGTGACTACAAGAGTCAAGTGGAGTCAAGAATCGGAGGCACGGTCAAAGGTCAATACTCCTTAATCGACCCTGATGGCACCAAGCGTATCGTCGATTACACCGCTGACGATATCAATGGATTCAATGCAGTTGTAAGGAAGGAACCGGTAGTTACTCAAGCAGTAGTAACTCCTGCTGTAATTCCTGCCACTTCAGTTGTATCCACACCATATTCAATCTCTCCACCTTCTGTCTACTCTGTGGGATCTCCGAAGTTCTTCACCTCCTCCCCAAGTGTATACAATGCAAGGAGTTACGTTGCACCTCATTATTATCCACGTTCTTACTCCTACGATTCCTATGCTGCCCCATTAAATTATTATTATTAATTATTGCACACTGAATTCCAATGTAAATATGTAAAAAAATGACTTTTGGATAATAAACGGTTTATTTCTAATATTCTTTATTTTGTGTTTTTTATCTTCTCCTAGCTATCATATTGAGAGATTTTAAACAGTACCTTTTTAGTTTTCGCAAAATGAAAGGAAAATCGGTTTCTTTAATAATTTTATTTACATTTACCATGGCTTAAATAAATTCTTTTCAGTTAGTCTTTATATGACCTTTTTTATAACAATCATTTTTATATCAAGAAAATATTAATATGTTTTAAATTGCTTAATTAAATCCAGATTGAAATCAAACTCCAATATCTCAAATTATAGAGCAGTACCGTACGACTTGCATTAGTATAGCATCTTACGCCTATTGTACTGACTGGATTAATTTTAGAAACAGTGACCAGGCATCTCAGGTCCTGAATTCATTTGGTGCAACTTAACGTAATTCCGTGTATAACTTAGTATGCTTATATTAATGACATTTACACAACAAAATATTCTTGTTTCAGAAACTATTACAATAAGTGTTTCAGAAAAAATAAGTATTTTACAATAGTATGTCTTGAAAATATTGAGGTATTACGTAGAAAATAGTGTACATTTCATGTCCACGATTATTATGTTGCGATTATAAGGAACAATATACTTAAATATTATGTGCGTACATATGATTTAAATAAAGAATCATGGTTTAAAAGTGCACGGCATCGGTACAACAAAGGAATGCGTGATATCTTTAAAAACTAAATCAATCGGTTTCCAAGTATTTAAGAATAAAAAAATATTTTTTATTTTAAACCAGTACAAAGCGTCCATCATTGCACCCGCAGTTGTTATTATAGATACATAAAAATCATAGACCAAGTTATGACTATTTAGTTGATAGTTATTCTAATTATATCGCCAATTTCTCATTTACAAGTCAGCTGTATTTAAAAAAAATAGAAAGATTTCATCTGTCTCTCTCTTCAAAATAAATAATAATAATAGTTCATTACTTTTAAGTAATAAATATAATGACTTTTGTAATTCTTGACATATACATTTAAAATTTAAACAATGGTTACATACACTCGTAAATAAAAAGCTAAGCTCTGCTTGACTTGTATATTTGAGCTTTTTGACTTAAATATATTACCACTTAGATAACGATTCAAGTTAATTTTATTCTAATGTTGTTTGCTGAACTACGAGTATATTCTGTTCCAATTATAGACTATATTTTCCAAAATATCTGCGCCAACATTATATTTACGTAAAGCCTGCTATACCCGTTCAGTTTTATCTGACATTTTTGTCCTAACAGTCGGATCGTTCAGATAAATCTAAACTGAGAACTGACCCGTTCTAAGAACGTGTATAGCTGGCTTAACATTAGTTATCCGTATTTACAATATCTCTTTGTTTTATTACATAACTTTTACAAAATAAAATAAATCGTCACCTTCTTTTTGACGTTTTGTATTGGTCTTAATTTGGAACAAAGTATAACTATGTGTTTCTTCTTCTAAAAACCTGTACAAAAATATAATATTGCTGTCTCTGTCTCGTAAAAGAGAAAGACAACAATACTGATATTTTTAATACAAGTGCTTCAGCAATTGCTTCGGCGCGTGATTCGGCAATTGCTTCGGCAATTGCTTCGGCAATTGCTTCGGCAGTTGCTTCGGCATTTGCTTCGGCCGCAGGTTAACGATTTTTACAATTTGTTATCATTTTAATAGGCGGTAAAAGGTAATAGGTATTCGAATATGTAATTTTTGGCATGATATATGGCATAATATAATATAAAAAAAATAAGACACGCTATAAAGGTCAACAATCCAACATTTTGCGATACATCGTTTAAAAAACTTTTTGATAAATTACATTTCGGACTTCTTTACCATATTTTATATTATTTACATTAATAAATTTGTAGGAATATGCTGATAATAGAAAAAAACTATTATATAAAGTTACATTTTTTCATAAATACTTTAGAAATCCCTATCAAGAATTGGTTATAATATTAAAAAATTCACAAAATATAGAAATCTAATAAATAGTAGGTATAGAACAATTTTTTGCTTTAAAAATTGCTTAAATTACATTTATTACTAGTACCCTACCTTACCCTTTATAATGGGCCGCTTTTGTTTCTGCGAATATATTTTTTAATTCCAATCATTAATTTTACCAACAAAATAATTTTACAGAAGTTATAGTTATGTAATAATTTTACACAGTGTATATTTAAACAATTTAATTTTTTGGATGTTATTTAGGTAGTCTCATCATTGATATTAATATAAAAGCCTTTATATAAATAAGTTTTAATTTTTAAAATACCATTTTTATTTCATTCCGGCTTTAAATAACCTCTTTCGTCCATTGTTAGTCTTAATCGGAACGCGTCGAAATTTTTATAATCCATTTCTTCGTTTTTTATTTCTGTATTTTCAACGATTGTTATTTCATTGCCTATACTCATGTCCATCCATTGTATAGTAGAAGTGCTGTCGCATGGCACGAAGTACGTCGAACCATCAGTCTGCGACATCACAGTTGATGCCAAATTCATTTGGTCCCACGTCATGGGCATATTGTTTAGCATGGCCTCCCCATACCTGTGGAGATTAATCGTATTATTAACAAGAATTTAAAAATAGAATGCGTTTATTCTAATTTAATTCATTTAAAATGCATTCGAAATTTAAAATTAAAAAATATATATTTTTTTAACAATTTAGGGATGTCAAAATTATTAAACATAAATAATGCCCAGTTCACACTTAGCCAGTAGAGTTGGTCGGTAGCGACACTCGTTGGCGCCTGTTAGCATTCACAATCTGCAAGATAATTGACGGCCCAATCAGAGCGCTATTAACCAACTGTACTGGCCAAGTGTAAACCACGCATAAGACTATTCACTTTAAGATAATCGCGTGTCCTTGTCAAAATTTGAAGGTTAAACAGAATTCGGTAATTTGCCTAAAAAGTAAATGTTGCCATTTCGAATATTTTTTCTAAAACGAAATTAAGGTCACTAGGTTAAAGACCAGAATTTTGGCAAAATAATATTTCTTAATTTATGATGTAGGTAACATTAATTTAATAATAATTAATAAATATTATTACAAATTATTATAATATAAAATATAATACATTTGTAATAGAAATTAATTTTATATATAATAGTTTTTACTGAGGTTACATTACTTTATTTTTACACTTTATCTGTGCCCTGATAATAATAATGTATTTAATCTGTTACTTGACCTACTTTAGAGTTTTAATTTATTGTGTTTTTATGTAGATATTTTGGCAGTACGCGTTAACTGGAATGCGGTAGTTTTAGATAGATATTAAGCAATTACTTTAGATATAGCAGTAGCAAGTAACATTTAATTTAATTGTACCAGTTTTATGATTTCATTACTAAATAAGTTTTAATTATAGTTAATATGCTAGTTCGGGCGTACAAGAATCATAACGTTATAATTATTATTTATTCTATGAGATGCCAAAATCGCTATATGTTATTGTAAATATCTTGATTGTGGATTTTTAATTCAATTATTCATGTTATATTTTGTAAGGTCCCCGTTTTTGAAAGGTAAAATATCGATTAACCGTCGTTTATAATTAATTTAACAGCAAGAATTATTTCTAATTGAGATTGCTATTAAAATTTGTCAGGAGTTAGTGTATAAAAATTTTACAATTTTCAAAAACGGAGCTTTATTTGCTATAATCTTTGTATGTTTTATATGAATATAAATTTACCTATGTCTCGTTGTTCCGCTGCCGCATCTGCTGTCCCCAATCATGATGATAACTTCAATTCAATCCGGTTATATTATATGCCAATCTGTTTGCAACCAAGCTATAGATTTAGGGTTGGAAAAGGTATATAGGTATAGATTTGAGTACTGTTTGTTGTAGTTGTAATAACATTCTGGCTAAGATGTAATATTTTTAACCTGATAAAATATAAGTTTAATGTGTCTTCTAAATTGTAAAATAGATTAAATTTTTTTTATGTGTGTTAACTATGAAATTAAATGCATATACTAAAATGCTACACTAATCTATTTTAGCACTAATTTTGTTTCTGTTTTTCGGTCAATTTATCTGTGTTGAATGGAAAGGATTTAGGATTTTCAGGATGTGTTTTCCAGTGAAATAGTTATGGTGCAATTTTCAATAGTCATTCGTTCAAATAATTTTGAAAAATTTCGATATACTCACTCATTGGGGGCAACTTTTTGCAGTTTTTTGTTTCATATACATCAACTTAGATATTTTTTTAATTTTTTATTTTCATATTAACACCAAACATGTACTTAAAACAAAATGTTAGATTAAATTCTAAAACTAGCTTTTATGTGATATTCAATTTCGTACAAATTGATTATCTAATTAAAATTGTTAATACTATTTTGCTAGTAACTAGTATTATAAGCGAGAAAAAAAAAAAGTAAATATAGGTAAGTACAATAGCCAAATCTATGGACTAGGACGCATCTACATATTGAATGATAAGTTATAGTATAATAGAATAGTACAGCTATACATAAATATAAAATACACATTTATACAATAGCAAAAAATGTTTAAAAATTATTATTTGGATATTTGCTATTTAATAATATCAGGCGTCTAAAACTTAGTGCCTTTTGTAATTGTACTTAAAACAACTAAGAATTATTAAAGTGCAATAATTAGTACATGTTATATCCCTGCTTTGGTATCTAATTATACATCGGCCTAACACACTTCACTTATTGTTTTTCCATTCAAATATGTCTGTTATCAAATTCTAAAATAACATTACATCTAACATGCCGAATAGTAAGGGATAATGAAACACAATTATATATTTTAGCAACATTTTTTTATTAATTTAAGAATTCCACAATGGAACAAATGTTTCCTTCCATATAATCTATATAGATGTAGGTACGTGTAGGGATCCAACTGCGTTTACTTTTAATAATTGGTGCTCATGGACTATCAGAATATTACCTGTATCAGAATCCTTTAACATTTATTTACATCTTCGTATTGAATATATGTGAAAACTGACATCAAACTATTACATTAGAAAGGTAACAATGACTAAGTTTCCATTTTAAAACGACAATATTGAGAGAAAATTTGTAATCAAATATATCCAATACGGATTCAGTACATCGAGAACGTCAAGCGAAATTACTAACTCACACACAACATAAAATACTTCTATGTTTACATGAAACCGGACTCAAATCAGGCCTGTCATGCACAAGTTTGAAATCCATCCCAATATTGCCCGCTCCAAAGCCAACATAACATTTACGCCCTAAATTTATTATTAACCTAATAAATTATAATTGCAAGTTACCACGCTAAATAATTCACTAGAATAAAGTAATTATGAAAAAAATTCTCTAATACAAAAACTCGTCACGCGCCTTCAAATTTCATCATAAATTCGTAACCGACCTTTGAAATTAAAATCTCGAAGGCGTTTTGTTTTATATTTGAAGTGTACGCGTCTGACACAAAGAAGCGTTGCATGTGGTCAAACCATTCGCCAAATTCTCCGCTACATCCATATTACGTTAATATTTGTACATTAATTTTTGTATATTTTATGTACATTCAACCCGCTTCCATCCTAACTTGCCTTACCCATTATAATACAAAAAAATGAAGTCAACTAATAAAATATCTATTGTAAAATCACAAGTAGTGCTATTCTTACTGTTAAGAAATTTTATATATTTTTTCATATATATAAAAAAGTCGCTTAAAAAAATCACAGACAATCACTTTCCCCTTTACAGACATTTACCATCGACCGATTATTCCCTTACTAAGCATTGTTACCTCTACGTACAAAAATCTACTTAGTTTTACAACCATGGTGGTTTACATACATTCTTACAATCGATCTTAACACGATTTTATCATCCTAACATGTACTCGGGCGAGTACATCAGTATACCCTTGTTCGTCGCGAGACTCAAACCAAATCAATGCCAAATTATATGCTTGCGTACCCCCATTATATCCCGGGTTCCGTGCTGAGGTAGCCTTGTCATACGTTATTATACTCCCAATTTAAAAAGGTCGCCAGTTTTAATGAATCTCTAATAAATAGCAGTTGTTTATTTTTGCTATCGTAATATTTTAAGTCTTTAGTTTGATAGGCACGGAACCCTGATACCATGCTCCTTAAGAGGAAAGTAAATCCAACATTCTCGAACTTTCCATTATCCATCCGCGGGCTGTCCGTACATAATAAATCGCCAAATTTCACCCGTACTCAATTTGTACTTTGCACGAATAACTATGCTAAATTATATCGTACTGATGATGGACCAAAAATATAATTTTGGCAACATATAAAATCCGATATAATTTCATACCTTTTTATATTAAATTTGTACTGACAGTATCGCTAAGACTTTCAAATTTGTACTATAGTTCTTCTATAATGACCGTGTTCGTTGTAGTTCACATTATGTGTTGTCGACTTATTTAATTACAAGTATAAATGGAGAGACATTCACTCGAATTCGACATTAAGTACATAAGTGACATCAAGACAGTACACCGTAATAAAATTATTACGTGTAAATATGCAACTTATTTTTATATACATTTACTGATTAACACATTATCTCAAAACTACATTTATAGACATCGAATCCATTAAAGACATCAAGGGCAATATTTATACACCAATAACAAAAAAAGAACAACAAATATAACTTATTGGTAAAAAAAAAGATACCTAATATTGCCCCTTGAAATATTAAATATTTTTTGAAATTCATTTATTTTTTTATATAAAAAAACAGTAATTTTATCGAAAGTATCGAAGTGATGATAGAAGTTCGCTGTTCACTCTGTTGTTAGTCTATTCTTTGGTCACATTATTACATGACTTCAATTAAAAAGTCAGGTGTAGTTATTTAAGCCATGTAATAAGTTGCACGTACCGGGCCCAACTGTGTATAAACCGTTTTTGGTATTAATGCATTTTCAACACACGCTGTATCTACGAAGGCCCGATGACGCGCCGAAATGAGAGTTCTCTAGTGAAAACCGCAGTGAAAATGATGAAATACGTATTAAGTCTAAGAAATATTAGAGAACGTTTATACATGATGTTTCTTACGGTCAAATTCGTTGAGATGAATCCTTGAGACTAGCTTACTGCCGAATGCTAGAACACCCTAAGAATGTAAAACGTCGAATGATCATACAAATATTTCTGATCGAGTGCAAGTTTAGGTACAATTCGAATATCTTAAACAACGTACTTAAAATTACAATAAACATTAAACACGATGGACGGGTGTAACTTGTCGAGAAAAAAAAACAAAACAAGGATTAGGATGAAGATAAGCATAACGGGAGAAAGGGAAACAAAAAAAACAAAACAAAAAAAATAATTTTGTTACAATTTTTAATTCGCAGAAACCTAACAAACAATAATTTTTCATTTTCGTCTCCTTAAAACATAGTAACATCTATGCAACACAAAAATTAACTGGGGAAAAATTAATAATAATAAAGTTATGAATTAAAATGTTTTATACTCCGGAGAGTGAAGAAAGGTACATTTAGATTACGTTGAAAAAAAACTCGTGGCCAATCCCCGACACACAGTGTGCTATAAAATGAGGTAGAACATCAGTGAGATTATTAAAACTAGCCTAATTAACACTTACGTACTAAGGTTTTAGGAGCCCAACTCAGGCCAGAGGTAGATTTATATTGCCCGCGGTAACATCTTGACATACACCCTTGAGCCAGTCGCCGAGCCAAAGCACTCACTACTCTCCAGAGATTCAATTCACGTTATCTTGCTCTACATTTTAAATTACCATCATTTTTCAATAATTCAATAAAATTGTACGAATAAACGTCCAAATCTCAACAACATTACATTAGTTTACTCAATAGACATTCACTTAAAATCTGATATACATTTAATAATATTACTAAAAGATTAAAAATCTGTGACGGCGTTAAAATCCGTATCGCTATACTTGAATCCTGAGGTAGCTTTTTTGTACTCTTTTTTTTTCCTTAACACACTTACCATCTAGAGTTTTAATTTTTTTTTTCTTCATATAAAAATCTATTTAAAAGCTTACTTACGACTAAATTATATTCCTCGAGGTAGATTAACTTACAAACTAAGTGAACTGTGCAGCAGTGTACATTTATAATGCGTTCAATAGATTTAAAAATTGTACATCGACATTCAAAGAGTTGGTTGCGACGGGCAATATGGATGTACAGTGCTGCACGGCCCATGTGACGGCAGAGGGTCACCATACCCGTAACAATCTTTGGCTTTACCATCACGATACATCGCGATATATTTACAATTAAAAGAAAACTTAAAAAAAACTAAACAATAGATATAATCAATAAATGAAGCGAAATTAACGTCATAATGTAAGCAAAAAAAAAATTAAAATATCGATTGACCATTCTGACGCTGCTTATATAAATGGTAACAAGTTTTGAGCGTATCAAAAGATTTTTAACCACATTGCTGTTAAATATTTAAGATAACAAAGGCGAAAAACTTAAAGTAGAAATAGAAACAATCACTGGCCACGTACGCCAAAGACTTGAGATCCACGCGATCCGTGACGTACCTTCCACCTAATTTCTTATTAATATAGAGCCACAATGATAAGGGGATTGACCAGAGCAATCGGGATTGCATACACCGACTAAATGTGAAAATCTTATCACATCAATACAACATTATAACTATTGGGGACATCTAGTAACTCGTCCTCTTACTTTAGTTAACAATGCGAAAGCTTATTTTAGAGAAGTTATATCCGAATGTTAGTATACTGACCTTTGTACAATTATGTCATACCGTCGAAATAAAATCGGTTTAACAAAATATTGTTACAGCGAAAAACGACATAATTGTAATCTACAGTACCTTACAAAATTTAGAAAAAAATAAGACCAAAATAACAGCGCACACTAGTGTCGACTCCTCTACGATACCCCTCGATGACTTATCCAAAACAAATCCAAAGAAAGCTTAAAAACTTGATGCATTAATGCAATTCTTTTTTACATATCACAAAAAACATTAAATGTCAAAAAGAAATCACAACTATGAATTTTGAATTCATAACAGAGAAAAAAACAAAAGGACAAAAACAGAACAAAATATTTTACCCCAATTTTATAAAAAACATAATTGTCAACATTTTATAATTGAAATAGGAAACATATTTCCATTTAACAATACAAATACGTCTACGGAAGAAAGAAATTTATAAAATTGTCATTAACACAGAAATAATGATGACATCGGCCAAAACTTTAAACTTGCATTTTGAAAAAATATGGTTCCAAAAAAATTAACATCGAATGTAGAGTCGATTAAGATTTTTTCAATTTTAACATAATTTAATGAAACTAAACCTGTACTGCAAAATTCCGAAACATTCATCCCAAACATTACAAATGTATTTTTTTTATTATTTGCTTTTATTTACGCCAAAAAAGTATTTATTTAGTCCTGGCAGTTAGAATTGGTGTAATCGTAGTCGATAAAATTATTTGTAAAATTTCCCCTGTGCTAACAAAATTACAAAATAGTTTTGTTAAAAAATGTTACAAAATATAGAAATATAATATTATACTGAGGTATAAATGCGTTTTATAATTTTTCGTTTAAATTCAATTTGCTTTGATACAAAAAAAATCTATTTTGTATATGAAATTAACTGGTTTCGATCTTCCATAATCATTGAAGTTTACTACGTTTTACGAAAGAAAAAAATAAAAAAAAAAACCTGTTATAAAAATGACACCTAAGGTATAAAGAAATCACTGAGCCTTCATAAAGCAAATAGTATAACATAATTCAGTGTATCCTAAAATATAAATATAATAAATATGAATGCAGCTCATTCCTAAATATCAGGAATGTAACACAGAGTAGCTACATTCACACTTAACAAAAAAGGAATAAATAAATTAAGATGTGAACATGAGGATATTTGGCACTGTCCCACTTCAAGTTAAACATAGTAACTGAATAGCTCGGATAATGTAAGGTTTAAAAGACCGCGGCCGTCGGCGCACACGCAACATTATAATACAATTGCACCGACGACGCACCTAAATTAAATAATCTTTGAAATCTCAACCGGTTGCACTTGACATGACTAGGTAAATAAAAGTAGCAATCCTTCGTCTAAATGACCTATCATTAAGCAAAACAACGGAATGTTAAAATCGACACCATCGCGTTAAAACATATAATAATTTGGTCTCAATAGTAACATCCGCGATGCGACCCGGTGCGACCAGTAACGGATTGTAGGACATTCACGCCTTGATAACGTACACACAAAAAAATTTAATAACACTTTTTACCTAACTACTTATGTATCTAGGGCAAAATTGTACTTGGTACAAACTAAAACTGTTCGGATTCACTGTACAGTAAACTGTTTATCCCGCTATCTCAACACTGACTACGTCAAATTTTAATGACAATGTGGCAAAAGGCAAACAAATAGGGACAGTTCACTATTGTATCACAGATGCGTTAAAATTAAAAATTAAACCCGTAAATAACCGACTATTGAATATTGTGTATGTACAGAATATAAAAATAAAATAAGAATTGTGTTGCATTTGCCACAGAGTCGTGTTTAACGCGTGTCTCAACCTAGGCCAAGGCGAAATACAATATTCTCCTATTATTTACATACACTTAGCCTATGACCATCAGTCTCAACATCATTTCTAAGATTCCCTAGCTCAGATAATATAAAATAAGCCATGTCTCACTCGACCGAGAGCTCAAAATAAATCGTCTACAAAGGTAACTTTATCTCACAGTCAAATTAAGGTACATAACACGTCCAGGGGTGCGAAAAGTAGGTACTATATTTTTTAAACACGGTACCGAGGTAATACAGACGACCGATGAGCAACCGTTCGAAGTCAACACGTGACTGACACAAAAAAAAAACAAAATTAAGTAACAATTATAAATCGTAAAACTTCCGAAAAACCTTATAAAAATCCTAAGATCAAATTCTGAGGTAGACTGTTTACATAATATGCATCATTGAGGTATAATTATTGTACGTTTTTACGAAAATAGAGACTCGGCTAGGGTGACCTAGATTTATAAAATATAATCGGGACAATCTTAAATTGTAATTCTAATTTGAGGTCACCCTAGCCGGGCGAAGTTGCAGAGGTAGATCGGTTGATAGAGAATTTGTAGGGAATTAAATGTAAGTCTTACTGCGTGTGGTTGGGGAGAGGGCCCGGGTGGAGAGGCGCGACTGCGTGGCGGTGCTCGCGCGCGATGTGCCGGCGCACGGTGTTGTTGCGCGTGAACGTGCGCGTGCAGTGCGGGCACGGCACGCGGATGCCCTGGTGCCGCTGCCGGATGTGCGCGCGCAAGTTCGTCTCGTACCCATAAAGCCGCTCGCAATATGGACATTTTAGTTTTTTACCTGGAACCATTTTGTTGTTGTGTAAAGTTAAGAAATATTTGAAACATACAATACAGCATATTTCTGTTTGCTTCGACTTGAAGGACCAAATAAAATTGTTGTTAAATGAAATGATACGGACAATTGTAACGGTTCATACAAAAAGAAAATTATTTATAGTGTAAAGTGTTAAAGAAATATCATCTATCTTACCATCAGCAGTAGCAATTCCTCCGGATTTACTAGTTATGATCTTAGCTGGCCAGATATCGGGGCTCGTCTTCTGCGGTACGGGCGAAGTATCCGCAGGCTTGTCGTGGTAGTTGGTAGTCGGCATGGGCAGCGCCGGTGGCGGCGAAGTGTTGTACCCACCCTGGTAGTCGTTCTCACTCTTTATCCGTAAATCTGAAAGAAACAGCAACGCTGATTGAAGAATCGTTTTGCAACTGATATGTGACAATGGAAACAATAATATTATCATTAACAAGATGACATGTCATTGGCACGTCACCACGACTTATATTTGCAATTAGCAATGAATTTCCATATGCAGTAAATATAAAATAAACGCATTAGTGTATGTTTTCCTGTCTGCATGTAATTGTAATTGTTTTAGTCGCATTTTATATAAAACATCCGGTAATGCGATCTTATCCAAAACACGATCATAATGAATTATCTTTTTCCCACGATGTTCGTCCAAAAGTTCCGTTTTAAATTCTAAACTGTTTTCGACACATTCTACGAGTGTATATACTATGTAACTATTCATAAATTTTCAATAGCGTTCCAGTCTCTGGAGGAGGTTTATCGCAGGTTCGGGAGATACTGAATATGAAAAACAATGAACCTTCAGCTCCCTGATCATTAGAGACGCGCTCCATGTCCTCGTTGCCGCTAGCGCTGCGCTCGTAGCCATTGTTCTTGGGGTTGGCGAGCGTGGAGGTGCACTCTGCCGGCGCGTCCTCGTAGCGCGCGCCCGCCCCTGCGCCCCCGACCGCACCCGCCCCTGCTCCCGGCGACGAGCGCGTGTCCGGCTCGTCAGGCACACTGCCACAGTGCGACGATGAGGAACTTTGCCTGTAAAAAATGAAGAGAATTTGTCAATCAATCGTTATAGGCTTTTGGGACAGCTCTTACCGTTTGAAAAACGCGTCACAATACCTGTAATTCCTTGCATGCGGGCTGGGTACAGTTTTGGGTGCAGCCGGTCGACGATGCGACGGCTGGTGCATAGGCATGTGTGCCGGTGGAGCATATCGGCCCATACCGCCGCTGCTGTGTATCGGCACGCCGTACTGCGGCATGATGGGCGCGAACGTGGCTGTGTGTGACTGCGGTGTCGCCTCCTGCGCCTCGCAGCTCCCCGAACCCGATACTGGGCTCGTCTTAATCCGTGCCTGATGGCGTTCGCCGGTCGACTGCTGCGTCTGTTGCTTCATCCAAGCGTCTTGAGACATTTCCATTGAAAGGCCCTTAACCTGGAAATTTAAATCTTATACAACTTACGATAATCAACTTTCTTGGTGGATACGCTCGGACACGCGTCGTTTTTGTTAAGCTCCGTCTTCGAAAATTGTAAGAAGTGGGAAAAAGTCTACAAAAATCAGTTAAAGTGGTATCAAAAGTTGCGCCTCACTGAGGGGAACTTGGGTCTGCTATTGGAATTTACGGGAGTGACCGCAGTAATAAGTTATTGTGAAAAGTATAGTTTTTACAAGGAATTTACAACTTCAAAGGCGAACGCTGCCTTGAAACGATCTGTAAGCTATACTTTTTGACACGCCATCAGACGCGCAATCGCGAGGGCTACAAGAGCAGACATTGAAACGAATTTTCCCGTGAAAATTGACGGAGATATTATGGTTTTTCATAAAACCGCATGGCCACGCGGTCATAGATCTCGTGCGTTTAAGGAGGAGAACAGGGTGTCTCCTGAAAGTGCGCGATCGTCGGAATCCGACGGTGTATAAAACTTTTTTATCGGATGCCGGATTCAAAAGTTATCGGTGAAAAACCGAAAAACACAAAAAGTTAACAACCAAAAAACCTTAATATCCGTAATCAAGATTGACGACGTGAGCGTTCTAACACGCCACCAGAACGCCATTGCGAGGATTGCATAACCCAACCATTTTTCGATATTTCTGGCAAAAGTTAGGACTAGTCAGTGATAAAGGGACTTCCGACGAATCACCCCCCTTTAGTGGGTAAAACATGAATAGTGTGACAAACAATTGTAAAACCGTAAAAGTGTATAATATATAGAAAAAAAAAAAAAAAACTAATCTAGTCCTTAGTCTAAATTTAGGTTAGTTCTTGGGAAAACTTTTAAAAATAGTCTTTAAATATAAATTAGTATTAAGTAACACTGTGATAAGGTCTATACAACTTGTGTAGATATAAGTTTAAACATGGTCTATTGACCAAAATTAGTTGTAGTGTTTTGAACATAGGTTTATACGACCAGTAAGTAGCGATAAGATTGTAACTTGGTTTATTGACCATTAGTGGTAAGGTCTATTGACACTAGATTTAAGATATAAATAGAATTAAGATTTAAATTGGACATATTCCCCTGGAAGACAAGATGTTCCGCACTCCAGACAAGAAAACTGACGAAGCCCCTGCCGCCATAACGGATGCCACCTTCCGAATTGATCCCTCACCGAAGAAAATCTCTAAGGTAAGGAAGAGCATTGGAGACTGGGAGGCTGGCAAGCAGGATGAGACGGAAAAACATGCCCGCTCACCAATCAAGGCAGTAACGACGGAGACAGAGGCACCAGTCAAGAAGACGACGTCGCTTTCAAAAATGTTGAAGACGGCAGAACAACCACCGCCGCCACCTCCAACCAAATATCTAAATAACTTGACGGAGGCCAAAGCGTGCCTCCTAAAAATAAAAGAAAATTTAAATTTAGCACGCAACACAAAAACAGAAATAAAACAAGATATACTAAAAGCGGCGGAAAGACTACATCAACTAGTCAAGGAAGCGGAACTTAAAAATGGAAAGGAAACAAAAAGCAGAGAAGAACAACCAAAAGAAAAAGAAAAGGAATCAGAAAAAGACCAAAATAGAAGAGAAGTGGATATAATCACGAAGCTAGAAGAACACTCCAAATTAATAAGAGAAAACAACGCGAAAATGGAAGAACTCAATGTCACCCTGGAAAAATACAAAGAAGTAGCAGAGAAAACATCATATGCAGGCGTTGTAGCAGGAGGAATGAGGAAACCGCAGCCGAGTGCGCAGGCCACGCACTCGGTGGCGATCTCCTCTAGTGATGAAACAGAGACAGGAGAACAGGTCTTAGAGAAAATTAGGAAAGCAGTGAATGCCAAGGACGAAGGACTAAAGATTGACAGTATACGGAAAGTGAAGGATAGGAAAGTCATAGTGGGGTGTAGCACAG
>LD699455.1:8019166-8034490 GCA_003118335.3 Papilio memnon
CCATACGAAATACTATGATTTTACACTTTTCATACTACTATTGATTTTAGGTTTAAAATGAACTTACACAACTACCGTTTTGTTCATTGTGGCTACTTATTGTGGTAATAATCGGAAAAAATAATTAATTTTTGTTACATTATTGAATATTAATATGCATAATTATTTTCTGCGCCCCTTATAACTAGAAAGTCAACTTCAAGTAGGTTAAAAACTTCAAGAATATTTACTAACTAGCACGATTCAAATCAGTCAACGACTGAGCACCATCTGGGAATCGCTAACGAATCCCTGAGCCGGCCGACCATGTAACGAGATCACCCCTCGCCAGCACTCGAGAGCCAACAAGCCTACCTTGACAGAACCTTTATCAACCTTAAAACTCTGTGAAACGATCTGCAAAAACACCTACATAGTAAAAAAGATGGAAGTAACTTATATTGAATACGAAAAATAAAATTAAGTAGTGATAAAATCTACGATACTGTTTCTATATTTCTAATCGCCATTTTTTCTTAGTTATTTAAAAGTTACCTAAAAATGAATAACCATAGACAAAAATAAATACTCTTTTACTATATCGGGGTGGTAAAATTAGGTCTCTCCGGTAAACTAATACTTGCCTAAGCTGAGCCCTCAGCAGTAATAAATAAATCAACGTTCCATTTTCAAGAATAGACGTTAGGTACTTCGAGTGCAAACTTCCTCGAGCCCGGTTCTCACGCAGAGGGCGCACTTCACCTCCCCACACACCCTGTAACCTAAATCCCTCCTACCTCCCCCTGCGTCTAGCCCCGAAACGACCTCGAAAAGTCGAGAACCCGAAGCCTTAAAGGAAAAACTCTTACAAATTCAAGCTATTGAGACAGGTAACAAATGAGTTGCAATTATACGGCATTGTAAAGTTCAAAGTCAGTGTACCATCGTTTGCCTACTTTTTCCTGCTTCCGAATTATTGCTAACATATGTTTAAACTTATCTATACTAATATAATAAAGCGTAAACACACACTTCTTTGTTGCCTAAGATGTCAGCAATTACAGCATATTTTTGAATAATACTTTTTTTAATAAAAAGCCCTACATTTACGCCACGCTTTAGACTATATAATTACACGCCATTAAACTTAGGGTGTAAATATTTTGGATAAAAACCCTAATATGGGAAAGAGATCATAAGTAGCTGCCAACATCAAGGAAGCAAGATTGC
The DNA here is from genome assembly GCA_003118335.3 of Papilio memnon. NCBI lineage: Eukaryota > Metazoa > Arthropoda > Insecta > Lepidoptera > Papilionidae > Papilio > Papilio memnon. The sequence continues at coordinate 8,020,376 of LD699455.1, forward strand.
CATAGTAAGGTAATTGATATTTCGACATTTGCAATTGATAATTTGACAAATGTAAACAATAAAAAAAGTTTTTTATAATTTCATGCGGATGAAGCCGCACGGGAACAGCTAGTAGGGTACATTTGCTGAACTTATATCTTGCAATGTCACAGGGCAAGCAAAACATTTCACTTTTTAGGGCACAATCATTCTCCGGCAATCCTAAGTACTAAAGTTTTAAAACTCTCCACTGGTTTAGGTAAGAGTAGAGCAATTTTAGGTTAAGAATTATATAAGACAAATGACAATCATCCACAAAATTATAGTAATTTGTTAGAAACCAAATAATGGATACCGTAGTATCGATCAATCTTTGTCAGCAATATTAAATAATGTCATTTGGCTTATTTTCCCGTTTTGCGGTTGAGCGCAAATTTCCTCTAAGTAGGCTTATTGCACTATTATTTATGGATGTAACTGTAACCAATAATCGTAAAATGAAATGTATTAGAAATTTTCTAACATAAAATCTTCTTTAAATAATTTTAGGCGCAAAATCATAGATGGCGCTGGTATTATTTTATATCTTTAATTTCTTGTTGAAATATAGATGTATGTTTAATTTATTATGTTTTAATAAATATATATAGAAAATATATGTTCATTTAATCTTTCTCTAAGTATTTTAGCATATTTTTACAGGTTATCAGAACATTATTTTACATTACTAAAATGTTACTATCTTTTGTAAACAAAATTAAGATAAGAATTTTCACATTTACGAGTAATCAATTTGAACAGGAAAACCAAACTGAAAAATAAAAGAAACTTGCATTGCAACTATTTTTCCATTTAACTAAATACCAGGAAACATAACATTGCAACGCAATTGCAGACTTCCAAATAAACATGTTTTTGCGTTTGATAACGTATGCATTCGTCATCTGATGTTTTTAAACAACACTAAATAGTCTGCGAAATGACGATTCGTCTATCTATCTATCCAACATAAACAATTTTTATTAAAATATTTCCTTAAACAGATACATAAAATAAAACGGTGATGCACGTCTATTTCACATTGGACCAATAATACCAAGAAACGTTTTATCTGATCTTCAATAAGTTATGTTAACTTGTGTCAAGACAAATAACCTCGAAAACACACACGTAATGAAGCAAATGACATCGGAGATTTCGACCAAGTATTGAAATTAAACCGCATGCAAACTTTACAATTATTAAACAATTTGTATATTAAAACGATTTAGTACACCCAACATTCTTTTGAGATAACTAAAGGACTCTTTTCGTACGTAAAACTGAAATATTAAAAATTTAAATAATATACGATAAAAATCATGTGTCAGTGTTATCAAAATTTGTGCAGTGAACGATAGCCTTCAAATATGTGGATATAAAAAAAAATTATCACGACTGATGTCAACGACCCCTTTATCAATTTAGCGAGATTTCGCGGACATGCAAGCGACGTCGGTATGATAAATGATGATAATATAATTATACCTTTACACAGCCTGTTGCGTAATAAATTAAGATTTACACAACCTTAAAAGATTGTATAAATCTGAATAATTGATACTATTTATCCCTTGAAGTGAAAACACACAGTGAATCGTTCCTTGTGCGTACTGCAAGGGATTGGAACAAGTTGCCGGCTTTCCCAGTCCAAATATGACATGGGGGGCCTTCAAAAGAAGAGTAAACAGCTATTAGGCTAGCTCGAACCATCTTTCGACTGCATCATCACTTTCTTCAGATGAGATGGTGGTCAAGCGCTAGCTTAACAAACGTAAAAAAAACAAGGTGAAAAAATTTTGTCGAATTTGAAAAACCGTACTATGTTAAGAGTTCTAATATTTTTCTTAACATGTTTATCGAAGAAATTAATAATAGTTAGTTGACGTATTCACGTATTATGTATCTCATCTTAAATATTATATTTTTTTCTTGACAAATATTATGGTAGGCGTGGAATGTCCAGATACCGGACGTAAACCCGTTTGTCATAGTTGTTAAGATTCAAACTTTAACGTAGTCATCCTGACATTTTGATTTTAAATCTGTTGAATAGCGGTTCCTAAATTTTTCTACGCAACAACATTTAGCAAAAGCCTTTACCGTAATAACCTCAACTTACTTCTAATATTAAAAATACGAAAGTCTAGATGGATGGATAGATGTTTGTTAGAGTTTGTAGCCTAAACGGCTGAACCGATTTCGATGAAATTTGGTATAGATCTAGAGGATAGTCTGGAAGTACATATAGGCTACTCACTTTTGTTTTTTTTTAATCCTGCACGTATGAATTCGCGGGTCTAATATATTTTAACTGTCACATTATTTGTTAATCGATTAAAATGTTAAACATAACAAAAAAATCGAAAACTAGACAACGCTTTTATTGACTTCGATTTCGTTAGTTTTAAGTTGAGTCGTTTATTTACGGGAGGTATAATTTAAAACGCATTGTTATTTGCTTCACAATTATAAATTGTTTCGCAGTAAAGTCGCCACAATAATCTAATGCATCATATCAAAGCGGCGCCAAAATTTCCATTAATTATCATAAAAAAAACTATGGTAATCAACAGTAGAAAAAACTATTTACTTCTAATTTGCCTTAATTATATTTAACCATTAATTAATAATATGCAAATTTTACGGAAAGTCGCGCTAAAAGTTAATACACAAAATAATAAAATAAAACCGGTTATAATTACATCAAAGGGACCGGTAATAATTTAGTCTTAGTGTTAATAGCCGATCATTTTTTTAATTGTTAAAAAAAATACAATGCCACAAAAATAAAAGAAGATCGGGATATACAGGTCGCGCGCGACTCCGTCCGCGTAGAATTAAAAGAAAACAAAACTGAGTAGCCCATGTGTTCTTCCCGACTATCCTCTACATCTATGCCAAATTTCATCGAGATCCGTTCAGTTGTTTAGGCTACAANNNATCCATCTAAACTTTCGCATTTATAATATTAGTAAGATATTTATAAGATTACGCATTTTCTACTGCATTTGTCTATGTATCAGAAAAAAAAACAGCAACATTCTATCGATTGATAGCTAACTCATATATTATTAGTAGTCTTTGTATGACGTGAAGGCTTTGAGAAATGGGTCAGTGGAACCTTTCAAGAGCTATCAAAAGGTAAAAGTACACGAAAGCGCCTGAATATTTGATTATGTGTTAATAATAAGATGACATATGAAACCCTAAAATATCACTAGCTGTTGCTCGCGACTTCCTCCTCGTGAAATTAAAAAAATACAGCATATGTTACTCACGGATAAATTACCTTTATTACGGTGAAAGAATTTTTAAAATCGGCCCAGTAGTTTTTGAGTTATTTCAATACATACAAAAATATTTCCTCTTTATAATATTAGTATAGATTATAGACATCTATTACAAAAATATATTTGTTCAATCTACTGTTCAATTTATACTATCTAGCTATGTTTATACAGTCTACAGCCTTAAGAAACTATACCGTTTGTTAATTATATTATTAAAATAACTTTATCTCGCTACATCGAATTGTATACTTAATGATAATTAATTTTATTAGATTTTAAAATTATATTAAACCTATTACAACTTACTGTATTCGTAGGCGTGGGTGATATTTCCAAACTACATTAAAATTGGTACGATCGATTACGTCCCTAAGCATAAGTTAATGAATTGTTACACTCATTATGAACAAATAGGTTTCCTGGGACATTACTATGGCTACAATTCTATGTGAAATATTAACTATACTCTAACAAACAACTTTACTTAAGCAGTGAGTTATCGATTTTCGAAGCTTTAAAACTTCAAACTCGGTGTAATTTGGCGAAGTCTTACTTGCGAAATATTACGTGATTTCGTAGCTAATAGTTTCACATTAGGGCAATGAGACAGAATAAAACATGATGCAGTACTACTATTGTTTGAATACACGGTAGACAACACTGTTTGTTTGAATATGCGTTTATTTAACAGCTGTACTGAAATATCTACTGTTCTACCTCATTGTGCTACCCTCGTATGAAATTAGAAATAGTTGACCGCCTAGCAACTTCAAGACGGATGAGTATAGTATGCATTCTACGAACACAATCGTGTCGACAATTTATGGTCCTATTCATCAGCGGCCGCATGTTTTATGCAACTAGCTTGAGGCCATATGCAAAACGTATTAGGGTTGCTTACAATTAGAAGGATGTTAGTAGTTTAGATTCAGGGTCGTGAAAATAAAAAGTACAATAAGAGACGGCATACACGGACTGCAGAAACTATACAGTTTTAAGCAGTCTGTGTTAGGTTAGCAGTTGTTTGATATACTCCGACCACATTACCAAGATGTGGTTTTTGTTTGAAGCAGTCCGTCTATGTTGACTTTTAGATATTTGTGTCCTGTGTAAAAACTACAATGATAAGTATATCCTCTAAGCAAAGGTATTTACAAGTGTACGTTACCATTACCATCTCATTAAATCTCAGCGACAACACGTAAAACGTATATTCGCACGGTAGCAAAATTGAAAACGCACCAGTACTACTTGGTCAATTAGCATATATTAAAGTTAGTCTTGGCATTGGTTGTCGAAGTTCGCAGGCGACCTCGACAGTGTGCGCCTCATTTGAATGCTTAGAGTCAACGCACTAACTGATACTTGCTAAAATACGTAATACAAGTTGCTTGGATAACCAGTGATTGATAACAGTTGACAGTTTTTATATAGACTGATTCTTAGACGGAGATAGTTATTTTTAAATCCTAAGAGCGGGCGCGCACATTTGACTAAGCTATCCCACAACTGTTATGCGTTTGTCAATTGTTGCAGACCATTCAACTGTTTAGTTGCACAACTTAAAATCGAGTATAGGGCGCACCTCCATATAAGCTCATAGGAATCAAAGCGCGACTAAACAGTTGTGCGATAGTTTAGTTTCAGATGTGCGCAGGCATAATTCATACATGAGTATCAGCAACGTGGTAAAATCCAATTGATAACAATAACTAAAATTGACTTAAAAATATTATCATATTATTATGAATATTGTTTTCGTTTCAATTCTCAAAATACTGATATCTTAATGCTTGCATCGGTTTTATGAATCAAATACAATTGTTATCAATTCTTGTAACGTTATCAAACATTAGGCGCTACGTTATCTACGCCAATAGATGCGTAGCGCTATTTTTTATTGCAAATTAGTTTGATAAGACTGTACTTTGTAATAAAATATACACGTACACATTGTTCAATGTAATCTATTATGTTGGTTATGACTTTAAACGTCATATGTTGATGGATCGGTAACAAAACTGCACCTTTTAATACAATATTATTTTTCATAACAATGCATAACTTCATAACCCTATTAGTTAAGGCCAGTTGTTATTGAAAAACGTGTATGTACACTTTCCACTAAAACTGGTAGTTTGTTACCGTATTTTTAATACAGCGCCATCTATCGCAAATAAAAAAAGAATGTCTGACAATTAGTATTATGGACTCACCTTCGCAGTACAGAGTGACGTCGGCGAGACTCTCCGAGTTCCAGAGGTTCGCGAACGACGTGGCCAGGTTGGAGCCGAAGCTGTTCCATTTCAGACAGTATTGCTGCTGCTGGGAGTCCATGCCCGGGCCGCCTCGTATACCTGCCCTGTAACAACATATACTGTTAAAACTTTCGTACAAAACCATAGACTATCTTCTAGATATATACCGGAGAACCAAAAATACTCAAAGTAAGTCCATCACAATCTATTCTTAAATTCCAATAATGATGAACGAAGGTTCAAATCGTTTCGATAGTAGGTGCTAAAACATATGTCGGACACATTTGTACCACAGTACAAGACATCTGACACCGCATACTTAAATATTTTACGTTTGAACGTGTACTTTCATTAAACTTCACAACTGGGGCAATGAATCAATATCGTATCAAATACCACCTGTTTGGCTCCAGCACCTTTTAAGTTATACGATAATTCGACAAGCCAAGGTTATATTAGTACTAGCTGTTCCCGTGCGGCTTCATCCGCGTGAAATTATAAAAAGTTTATTTTATTGTTTACATTTGTCAAATTATCAATTGCAAATGTTAAAATTACATGACATGATGACAAACCATGGCAATCTTGCTTCCTTGATGTTGGCAGCAACTTATGATCACTTTCCCACATTAGGGTTTTTATGCAAAATATTTACCCCCTAAGTTTAATGGCGTGAAAATATATAGCCTAAAGCGTGACGTAAGTGTAGGGCTTTTTATTAATAAAAGAATTATTCAAAAATAGGCTGTAATTGCTAACATCTTAGGCAACAAAGAAGTGTGTGTTTCCGTTTTATTATATTAGTATAGATTTAACACTACACAAAAATACAAGGAAAATAGTGATGTGACATATCTATTAATAGTATTAATATACTAATTAATGTGATTCCAATTCAACTTTACTAATCTATACTAATATTATAAAGAGGAAAGATTTGTATTTTTGTATGTATTGAAATAACTCAAAAACTACTGAGCCGATTTTAAAAATTCTTTCGCCGTTAGAAAGGTAATTTATCTGTAAGTAACATAGGGTACATTTTTTAATTACATACGGGTGAAGTCGCGACCAACAGCTAGTTTCATATAATTTGTTCTGTATTCTATCTGAATTATAAAAGAGTTAAAGAATTTTGGGAGTTTTACTTGGAATAAATTCACAATAAACGTTTGATTTTTAATAAATAACTATCTATTAATTTAATAGTTCGATAATCTAGTCTATTTGAAGTACCATTTCGCCACCGGGTGAACAACCGCCATGACAGATGCGGGCCCCAGCAGTGGCCATGAATTCTTAATACCCATGCCTGTTTGTTCCCACGTATGAGTTCAATTACGCGCCTGTTTTACTAGCCGTTAATGTTAGTGTTGGTACTACGCATGTTTCATTACAAGCAAAGATATGAATATAGTTATAGACGTTTATTTCCAAACCGTTTAGGTTAAATGTCATTTGACGCACGATGCGATTAGATGGAAAACTTATCGAATGTATTAAATTATAGGTCTTATGGTGAAGATTATCACTAACCTAAGTATATTATAGATACTAGATTAAGCACATTTTTAATTAATTTGTCCAAAGCATTTTTATGTTTTTTCTTGGAAATAAAAGCGTTTTTAACTCATTACAATCTCTAATACATTCTGATTGTTACTGCAAGCGTCATGAATCAGACCCCAAGCCTATACGAGAACAAAGCTGGGCCGATATCGTATCGATTTGATTCCCACTCCGTTACAGCCTAACTGTACATTTGCATGCGTGCACGTATACTGCCAGCTTAAGATGAGCCGGGCTATATCTATTGTAATCACAACGTTCTGTACAACGGTTGTACTACAGCGGGGCGGGAAGAGGGTCAAATAGGGCTGGTGTTTAAAATTTCGGCTGCGACCCGGTTCCGGAATGCAGCACACGCGCAGGCGTAGTAACGTTGTCGGGGGAGGGGGGGAGTCGGTTGCAACGAGTTGCGCAAACCACAACGGTCACTCGTTGATTCTACAAGCCCTGATTTCATTCCACACGCATACCAGTTTATCTCATCTTGTACTAGTAAAAAATAGAGGCCGTAATTTTATTAAACACGTTATCTTAAGTGTTAGGTGAATAAAATTTTTCATACAAGATTTGTATAACAGATTAATATACAACAAAAGTTGCAAAATAAAAAAAATCGTTACTCTTAGAATTAAAACTATATAGTTATTGAAAATTAAATTCGGTTTAAAATTACATAAGGTTATAAATTGTTAAGCCAACCATGACTACGTTGCTGAATTCGTATACATTTTCGTCGTCAAGTTTACTGTAAGGGAAGCAATTTCCTGCTTCACTTGTAGGCGGAAATAAACCTACAATCTTCTTACTTTCGTTTTACTTTGAATAAATTGAAATAAAAAACAAAAAAGCAGTTGATATATCGTATAAGGTCGCATTGACAGATACATTTTGTATCTATTTTTACATTTAAAATTTATTTACATTCAATTACATTTTTCGCCTCGCTTCCGTTTCGCTTTCGCATCGTGTTGGCTTATATCGCACGACAACGCTGTTTCCCTCCAACGAAATTCACAAGAAACAAATAGGGCGCTTGACTTAACGACTCCACTTCGGAATAACAAACAAACAATTCATTACAAGAAAATAGCCTTTAAATTAGAACTTGAAGCAACTTTACTATACTTATTTTGTATCAATAAAATTATATAAAAATTAATCAATTCTTATGGTTTTATTAAGATCTTAAAAGAGTTTTTGCTCTTCAACAATTAATTGGGTCTAGTTATAAAACTTTCAATTGAATATTCTATTTATTTGCACCAAACCAAATATAAAAAGAGTATTTGTTGGTCCAATTAGTTTAGGGTATCCACTCAATCTCTGTCCGCAATGAGTCTGCGCGTATTGATTTTAACAAAGATGGATTTGTGATCCTCCATTTAGACAAGTATTTAAGGCCTAAAACCTTAGACGAGAGTGTATTAGCTTAAACATCAACCCTTTACCGCGACACTAGCGCCTTGCGCGGAGTTTTGACAAATCATGGTTATTAAAACATTACGCGGCTTACGAAATGCGTTCTAGAAGTAATGATACATTATGGTGAAACATAAAAACGTTTACGTCCATAATAACCAGCGGCGGTTAGATTTTAAACACGTAACTAAACAAAATCTAACTATAAATTTTGGAGTATAGCTAAAGGTTATTGAAGTAATTCCATTTACGACCGAATACTGAAACGCTTTGCTTTGAATTGCTTTCAAATGACTTGTAACCGGCACTTACGAAGCAAAGTATCTAAATTTCGTTTCACTATTTAGTCGTCAATGGTAGTTATGCACTTTAGTGAATATGGGACAATGGATTGCTTTTCTTTAATAGAAAAAAAATACATAAATGTACTGTGAACCTTAAATACAGTTACAACGGTACCGGTAGTTACCGGCGAGTATGCAGCGATAGTCATTATCTTATTAGTCACGGCTGCGCGTCTGTATGCAGCTGATGGAAAGAAAAGATATGCAAGAAAACATAAAAACATAACCTATCTATAAGTCATTCGAGTCCTATAAACAAAAGAACGATAGAGGAAGACGTTTTATGTTTTGAAAATTCGCTTCTGTTTTGTTTGTTAGCTAACTCAGGTAGAGAACATGATTGACCATAAATAAGTTTAATGTTCCTGTGTTGACCTGGAATGTTGGACTTGGATATATGACATTAGTATAGTCCTAATTTGCTATCATATTTTGGCTATCGATCTACTTTTAAAAAACAAAACAGTACGATTGAAACACATATCAAAGAAACAAAAACATAAATAAATTAATGTTTTCTAAAACATGATGTAGTACGTGTCAGTTAAAGATATTGTTTGTCTTCTGCATAAGTCATCCCATTGTGAAAGGGCAAAGCGGTACAACAAATGCATATGCATTTCAACGGATAATAGTTGCTATAATATGGGGTCAAGAGTGAAAGTTGCGTGCACCTTTCGCCTAAATAGTACTAGCGAGTTTGAGAGCGACCCGCACTGCGCTTACGCAACGCATGTCGACATCGTGCTGCGATTAGTTTCTAAATTTTACGCGCGCTTCTAAACTGCATATAATCATGGCCTCTATTAATGTGACGAACATCTTTGAATTAGAAAAATATATCAACGTCCGAGTAAATACTAAGTGGTCTACTTAAACTAGCGTAAATTTATGGTTACTGTTAATTTAAAAAGCTTCATTTTAAGAAAAATTATAAAACAAACTTTTCCGTAGTCCGTCTGACATTTATTTTCCAAGTACACGTATGAATGTAACATTTATTCCATTGTAACCCACTGTAGTCTAAACAGCTTGAAGATTTTGAAAAGTGAATCAATTGAGTCGCAATTTCCTTGAAGTATCAACATTGTCCTATAGATATTGCTATAAATGTCATCCGATACGTACGTTTGTTCTTAGCTAGGTACACAGCGCACACCCACGCATTACGACAGACGAACTTTCTACAAGTGCACCGGTACGCTTTTCCGACACAGAAAGACCGCGCCGTGGGCTCGACGCAGCGCGGACAAAATAGAAAGTTGCAGGCGCGTTGCAATGCGTACGCAGCGGTGCGTCTGCGCGCCGTGGGAACAACTGCTAAGGCCTCATTCACAAGGCGCGTTCAATTTTTCGACTCTAAACATGCTGCGTTTAATATCTAAACCTATCATTATGTAATTAATAAAAAACGTGTAAAATAAATAAAACAACTTCTATACAAATAAATAAAATAAAATAAAACTTTTTTTTTTATTAAATCTTACTGCACATTTGTATTTTCTCCTGCTATAATTAAAGTGGTGATTATTAATTTGGCTTTCTTCTAAAAAATGAATAAACCTAGGTTTCACCCGCGACTCCGTCCGCGTGGAGTTCAAAAAACAAAAGTTAGTAGCCTATGTGTTGTTCTAGACTATCCTCTCCGTCTATGTCAAATTTCATCGAGATCCGTTCAGTCATTTAGGCTACAAACTCTAACAAATATCCATCCATCCATCCATCTAAATTTTCACATTTATAATATTAGTAAGATTAAAAGTACTTAGTAAGCGGACTTACTCGTATCTTCAGTGTGCAGCGGTCCTAACGAAAGTATGACAAATTTTCTCGTCGCATTATACAGTTAGAATCCGACTATTGTTTGATTTTATAATATTGGTGTATCTGTATTTCTTTATAAAACGTTTTAGCGTAATATTTAAACCACAAACCTAATTTTTAAATGCAAAATTTAAAAACAGCTGGATATGTTTCCAAACAATAACTTACGGCCTTGTCGGATTAGTTCTACATTATGCTCGTCATTCTGTAACGGTTGTGTTATAACTCTGTAATTCTAACGCGTTATAGGCGATACGAATTAACTTAACGAGTTATATTACAATGTTTACATCAATTGACAATTTGCATAACATCATCCACATCGCTGTAAACCGAAAAGAATGGATCAATATACACCCTGTATCACCATTTTGTGCGGTTCTCAGGTTTTCGAACGGGAGATCATCAAGAAAAGAGGTCGCGATCCTCAGGAATAAGGTAGCGATGGAGACAGAGAGGGACAGCAATAAAATTACATTCCTTTAAGATTTTATTCTCTCACGTTTGTTATGGAGATGTGGAAATTTCTGAATACTATACGTTAAGTTTTAATATTATTGCATAGAAACAAAGAAATAAAAGCTTCCTTAAAAGAAAGATCTTTGCCCCTAATTGTCAGGATTTATTAACTTGTTACTTTCGAATGTGACAAAAACTTTGCGTAACTTTTACAAGTTATTGCAAATTAATTCAAGACACTAGATTTCAGAATTACCTAGGCTTGACTAACGTGTCGTTTTGATAAGGCATCTGCAAGTTAATGCATACAGTTTGTCAACTTTACAGGACATTATTTTAGTGACGAAATTCTATTGTTTCTGGCAGTGTGAATCGGATTATATTTGATACAACTAATGCAAGCTATACATCACGGTTGACTGAGCTTTTAGTCAGCAAGCTATTGTGAAAGCTTTTGTGTTACGAATAACAGCAGTACATAGCCAATGTGTCTTGAAAGTATTATTTGGGACAAGTTCCTTGAAAATAAAATCTCTTTAGCTGTTACAGATTACATAAGTGTGTTCTTCAAAAGCTGCTTTATTGAGTCTTGGATATAAAAACTATTAGCAGTAGTAAATAAGAGTCGTTCCTGCTAAGCTGCACATAATTATCGTTTACACGCGTAATCTTTGGTAACTAATTTATTAACGGACTAGCTGTTCACGTGCGGCTTTGTCCGCGTGAAATTATAAAAACTTTATTTTATTGTTCACATTTGTCAAATGTCAAAATTCACACACAAATGACAACTAAAGTCTTTAACATTGACAATCTTGCTTCCTTGATGTTGGCAGCAACTTATGGTCTCTTTCCTACATTAGAGTTTTTATCCAAAATATTAACCCCCCAAGTTTAATGGCGTGAAAATATATAGCCTAAAGCCTGACGTATGTGTAGGGCTTTTAATTAAAAAAAGGATTATTCAAAAATATGCTGTAATTGCTGACATCTTAGGCAACATAGAAGTGTGTGTTTACGATTCATTATATTAGTATAGATTAAGAAATAGATACCAAATCTCGCGATCTTTGATCAAAACGCGGACCTATTAAAACTATATATTAAACTACATTCGGAAGTTATAGATTTTATTATTTGACCATTAAAATACCAGCGTGTTTCACCTGCATTACACACATTAAAAAGTGTTACCGCTTCGTTTATCGATATGCAGAATTATAAAATTCTCAGACTGTATCTTTTTAATTACAACACAACTTATACCCAGTTTCCCATCTACGTTTGACCATTCGTTAGTGTTTTTCGTTCGATAAATTCGTGAAATGCGTTTCCGAACTACGTAACTCGAGTTTGACTTCGTTGAAACAGGTCAACATAACACTAATAAATCGCTAGGTATCGACAAAATAAGTGGAAACTTCAGAAACCCAGCATTAGTTATAGTGTAATTAATAATGTATTTTCATCCATTTTAATACCTATATTTAAATCTATATGGATATGTCATTTATCCCGCGGTAATCCATAAAACGTGTCAATTTATGACTTTATAACTAAACATTTTAATATGAAATTATAATAATTATACATTCAAATTACTAATTTTAATATAATAAATGTTATCTATATTATCAATCTTTGACTTAATAGAAATATATGCCGAATTATGAACGATATCACATTTCTCATAAGGAAACGCTGTAACTTTATACTGAGGTATTTAGTTTCGGTTCCGTTCCCTTTCACTTAAAATATTGATCACAATAATTATCACACGGTCAACTCTCAGTTTCATCTTTAAGTAAATAACTTAAAGTACTACACACAGAGACACTTAATCACTAAGGTTATCCCTTAGTGTACTATATTAGTAACCAAAGTTCTTTTAGTATGCGGCATTGCATGCACATTAAAAAGTTTATTTTTTTTTCTTCAAATAACGTAGTTTTTTTTTAATCTATTTTATAAAAGGGGGATTTTTGTCTTTGGGAAGACATGTCAATCCCATAGTGCTTCTCATGGTTTATGAAACGAGCTGGCATAATCGTGCAGCCGCTTCGGATGCTGGCTCAGCCAAAATTGACAGAATAATGCCTACATCTTCTGCAAATAACGTAGTTGAAATATTCAATTTCATATTTAAATTAATTTATGTCATCGCCATTACGTATTAAAAGAAATAAACCTAATATAAATTCCATTCTCACATAACAAATATTTGAACGTGAATTAAAAATTCTGCCTAATTTGTATTCGTTTCGCGGCATTTCGTTTTTTTTTTCTTCGTATAACGACATTCAATACATTAGTAGATTAGAGCTGTAGATTAAAAAAGCAAAACTCATCGAAGAAAAACACAAGTCTAATGTGAATAGCCTAATATGACAGTCGATATTACGCCTTGCATTAAGATTCTCGAATTAATTAATGATTCGAAAGTCTCTATGCAATTTATTTCGTTACAAACGTAAGGATCTTTATCGTTATGAGTTTCGAAAGAGGTTTTTAGGCTTAGAAATTATTATGTAAGTTTTAGTGGCGAAAAAGAGTTGACAATTTAGCAATGCATATTATTTCAAACCTGTATTTGATTTATAACTCGACTTGCATATTTCTTAATTTACACTAATATTATAAAGAGGAAAGATTTATATTTTTGTATTAATTGAAATAACTCTAAAACTATTGAGCCAATTACAAAAATTCTTTCACCATTAAAAATCTACTTTATCACTGAGAATAGGGTACATTTTTTAATTTCACGAGGACGAAGCCCCGAACAAATCTGGACATATGGATCTCAGAGAGCCTTTACATCAATGTCATTAAAATAATGTATGAACCATGAAAATGTCAACAAAAACGTTCCGAGATTATTCTATAGTCTCATAAATTGTACCACAGACCATATTAAGTTAAAGGTCAACT
>LD699455.1:8034753-8045301 GCA_003118335.3 Papilio memnon
GAAGAACACATAGGCTACTCACTTTTGTTTTTTTTAATTCCACGCGGACGGAGTCGCAGGCGAAAGCTAGTATTAAATAAACATGTAAGTAGTACAACTTCTATTTCACGGTATAAAATATTTTTATAACCTATGTGGTTTTGTTGCGTTCAAGTTAATATTGTAATTTAAAGAATTAAAACATTATCAAAATACTACAAACTGGAAAGTAGAACTTAATTCGCATAACCCACGCATTTTTTCTTTTTTGTAAGCGAAACATCTGTTACATTTTGGCAAGCGAAAACGACCAGTATGTCGTTTGAAATAAAGATCATAATAAAAACGGGTTTTGGAAACGAGCCTAACTCAACTCTAATGTATTCTAGCGATAAGAGATTAATTCAGAATTTGCAAATTTGTTTAACAGCGGGTTAACTAAGTATCACTTAAAATTATAGCTTTATTTAACGTGCCTTAAAAAGTTTAACGACCTTATTTCTATTGACAGGTACAAGTAAAACAAATTTATAGGCCGACAAAAATCATTAAAACCATAAATTTCTCAGTGGTTCGGGAGTAGACATAAGTAACAATAACAATGCCAAGTTATTGATAACATTAAGGTAATAACTTTTTTCATTTTATAGCTAGCTATTGCTCGTGGCATCGTTCACGCGGAATCTAAAAAAAAACCTAATAATAAATAGCATTCTAATGGCAATAGAAATTTTAACATCAGTTTTTGAGTTTATTCATTACATACAAAAATACAATTTTATAATATTAATGTAGATGATAGCTACTTAAAAATCTTGTCCATTTCTTACAGTCTATATTAATTAATTGAAGAATATTCATATTATAATCTTAACTACCGATAGTTTATTAATCTGTCATTAACTAGAGCGGCATCTTTAAACGATAATTAAAACAACAAGATTGGGCCATTAAATTTTGATAGCAATAAAATATACTAGAAAACCATAAAACAAATCTACTTTCGGACGGACATAATTTTATAAATGACTAGCTTTCGCCCGCGACTCCGTCCGCGTGGAATTAAAAAAAACAAAAGTAAGTTGGCTATGTGTTCTTCCAGACTATCCTCTAGGTCTAGGCCAAATTCGTAATCCGTTCAGCAGTTTAGGCTACAAACTTTAACAAATATCCATCCATCTAAACTATCGCATTTATAATATTAATAAGAATTAATAAGGTTATTATTAAAACTATTGCTGAAAGAGAGCATGACACTCAAATACTTTAAAACCAGATATCGTAAGCTAGACTTCTATAGAAATCTTTTCTCAGTCATACAAAAGTACAAAATGATTTACGTAATGGTATTTTATATTATTGAATTAAATTATTAGGCATTTTATATTACTATTAAATAAATTAAATAAAGCTTAATAAATAAATATTTTTTTTATATTAATACCGATGTTTTTTTAACTAGCAAAATATGATGAATCCATAGGTACTATAAAATGAAGCATAAAATTTACCTATAATATAAAGGGACGTTTTCTTGAAGCATCTTTTTTTAAAGCGGTTTAGGATTTGCCGTAAACCGGTGTTAAATTAATTCACGTTAGCAAATTTCTCTGAGGATCTTACTAAGCAAACCTCTTCAGGATAGATCTGTCACTTCAGAACATAGGTAAAAGGAATAAAAAACTATGTAATTTAACCTGTGTGGGACACGTTTTACGGGGACTGGTTCCGTGATGTTTTGTGATAGATTTAGGTCAAGGATTGTAACTCGGGAGGTCCGACTTGCATTATCCTGGTCGCCCCACGCGGAACAAGCGTCCCCAAGGTGCCCTTTGACCCTTTTTTTCATTTTCAAAACATTGTATGTAACTCGTTTTGTAAAGATATCATTACGGCCACGTAAAACTTGATGTACGAGCAGTATGAATTAGCTACTTCGTTTTTTTGTCATTATTTGCTTTAAAAAATACTGTCCAATCCATATTACGTTTTTTTACTATATTCTTGCTTTACTCTAGTTTGTTGATTGTTACATTATCTGGTATTGATGACTTACCACTACATTTAGAATAATTTAATCAGCGCTAAGGAATCCTTTCACGACTTCTAATATTAGATCTACACTAATAAGCTACATAATAACTCTGTGTGGCCGTTAGTTTCTAGAATACCTTAGTATCTTATTTTTTGGCACTTTTTATTTAATTTGTTATGAGTTTACTTATGCTTAATGTATCCGCATCTTGGATAACCATATTTTCCAATAAATGGAAAAGAAAATGCTATGTAAATTAAAAGAAAAAATGTATAAAGATAACATTTGACCCGATAAAATTTCACGTAGAAGCGTTAGTTAGATGGCATGTTGCACGGGCACGCATCGAGGCGCCGTGGCCTTGGTTACGTAAGCGTCGCGCCTCGAAGGTCCTCCGAGAGGCTGTCCTTGGCCCTCCCTCCACTCCCTCTACCTCCCTCCGAATGCCCCTGCCCCTACGCCGCCCTGGCCCCGCTGGGAACGAGCCTAGACACAGCGCTTCGGAAATGAGAATATTTCGGGAAACATTATTAGAAAATCACTGTAGGCGGTCTATTATAGATGTTATTAAATGTTCATATATTAATAAAATAATTACTATGTTGTATTTAAAAAAATATATGAATTCAGACATTTACTACTGAGATTCGAATACTGTCAGAATCTCCGCAAGATAGAAAGACTAATGCTTTTTCAAATTAACTATTAAACAAGAGCGACTCTCATTATAACTGACGGTTTCTTTCCACTAGCGCGACTTTTATTGTTGACACGGGTTTGCACGGACTAATCGCGCGGCAAGTCGCTAAGTGAAAATACACTTTCCATCAAAGTTAGTAAACCTTAAAAGAAAAATACAAAATGAACTAGTATTTTTTTATCATAAATTAAAATATTACTATCGTGTTGCGTATCAAATAAATCTTAACAGTAGAATAAGTTTAAATGGATTACGAATTGGCATGTAGGAAATGTTAACCCACATTACCGCGGCTAGATAACTATTAGATATGGCCGATAATGCACTGATATAACGCAATCTATCACGGAAAATAGTGCGTATTACAAAAGTTACGAGAAAAAAAAATAATTTTATTATGTCACATTATATAAGAAATTACTGATACTAATCACTATTGATGTCACAAAAATATCGTGAATTTAATAAAAAAAAAACAACTAAACAAGTCAATATTTAACCTAACAGTTTACCAGTGCAAAAAAGAAACCATTACTAATTATGTTTATACTTTTTTTATTTTCAAATAGCATAAAAGACTTACTATCTGACTTACCAAATATTTACAAGACACGAAATTTCTATTTCCTAAGCTTTAAAATTAATTACAAGAATCGGATGTTACAGCTATTACAAATATTTAAAAATGTATTTTTTTAATTGAGTTACGATATTAAGTTTTTGCAAACAAGCAAACATGCTTTGTCTATGCCGACCCTCTTGTTGACAACGACTTTGCAAGTAAATTAACGTCTTAACATGACTTGCATGTTACCATTGTTGCATTGTATGATTTTCTTCCATTTGTTTTTATAACGTAATGATTATAACATTATAACGTTCGACTATAGGTTTTTACACTCTCTCTCTTACAACTCTAGCAAAGTAGCACCACGTTTAAAATTTGATCTTACTTTTTACAAATACTATGAAAATAAAATAGGTTTTTGTCGTTAGCTTATGTTGTCGTTTCATACTTTAAAAGGAGTGATAAAGTAGTCGTGTTTTGTATAGACAAGTCAGTGTAAGCCCGTAATGAAAGACGACGTTTTTAACAAACGTCTTCAAGCCTATAGAAAAACGTTAGTATATGATATCGTAGAAGCGTGTTTTAGCTTCATACATTCATTGATAACAGTTTTATTATTTTTTACTATGTTCGTCTAATGGCGTTATCTTTGCGGTAGGCCGGCTAGCTATAAGGTTATCTAAGTTGCAAAGACACATTCCGTGTACCAACATGACAATTTAAAAAAAAAACGTGATTGATTCCAAATTTAAAATTTGACTATTTTTTGTTTTAGGTTAGTATTTCTTCCCCGCCTTTACTTAATTAATTAATCTTTGTAGATTTTCTTTTTAAACATATCTTTTCATTCGGAGACTAATTTTTTTCTACTATGAATCGGTAGGAAAATTTTAAATTCAGTGTATTATACCTTCGGCCTTCGTACTTACGTCAAATGCTGACTATGAAACAACTTACACTATGACTTCTAAATCGAGAATAGAAAAATCGATTGGCAACGCCACGGATTATTTGGATACATAATTTTTTAATTCGAAACATCGATATTGTTTCTTTCGTTATTTAAATTAATCAAATTAATTCCATGAGCGTTTATTGATAATTATATTCAGTTTTAATTCTTAGTTAGGATACCCATAATAAATAAAATGGCACCTAGATACAAAATGATTTAAAAAGCCTATATCAGTAAACCATTTTCTAAATTCAAGATTTGGCAATTAATAACCAAAAATAATAGAAATCGAGTAACACACCGATTGACAGTTGCAAATGCGAATAATCGATTTTATAAATAGTTTCAAAAATGTATCTATTTGGTGTACAACGGCAGTGTATACGAAAACGATCAGCCTTGACCTTCGCAGTAACCCTGAACATCATCGAGTGTACTAGCAGCCGTTGAAAAATGCTATTTAAATTATGCAGGAGGTGAAACGAACAAAATAAACTATTTGAAAAATACCTCACTGAAAATAACTTCTGTGTGTACATCAAAACAGATTTTATTGCTCTGTCTATTGGAAGTGTTGAAAATAAACTTCTCTTTATTAAGTGATCAGTTTATTTACATTAAAATGCAATAATTGTAATGACCAATAGTGTATCGATCTTGTAATCTATTTTAGATGTGATTTATTCAAATTCCAACGGTCGACGTAGATGTTCACTAGGCGTGGATTCGGTCGTGAATCGCGAACAGGCGATAAGAGGTGAGTCCGCGCTGGTAGGTGCTAATAGGTGACCGCGGGCCGGGGGCAGCGGGCAGCGGGCAGCGAGCCGCTTGACAGTTTCTATGCAAATGTTAATGCCGCTCGGCGATACCAGTTTTCGCCTCACGAAGCGGTTCCGAGCCTACTCTTACCCGCGGTCTATTCACCACCTTAATTATTACCGATCGTACGCCGCTAAACTGGATCTCGACGGGCTCGTTAATGGCATGCTTTACATCACAACGGGCCGAAATAATCCGGAGGTCGTTGAAATTCAGGAGCCTATTAAATTACTAGATACTCATTTATCGCAGAAATATACGCATATCTAATTGTGCGGCGGTTTTTTAGAAAACATCACAAACCGGTTCAACGAAGAGCGAAAAAAATATGTTTAATGATGCAATAACAAATGTGCAAAAAATAGAAGATACGGTTGTCTCATTATCAAGTTCAATAGCCCCAGCGCGACAGCACGTGTATGCAAAACCTGGGTGACGCTCGCGCATGTGCAAAAATATCCTCTCGACGCGCGTCGTTAAGGCGCAATATTGCTGTACCTCCCTCAACGTTTAAAATTTATCGCATGCTGCAGGGTGTCAACAGAGATTTATCAATGACTGCGTATATCAGTTCTTTTCCGATGCCTACATTGACTCACAGATGAGACGAAACTCTTCCGCCTTACCTCATTCTCGAACAAAAAAATAGATAATCATAATAATTTGTGCCGGCGTTAGTAAAAAAAAACAACAATACTTTCCTCGATTCCATGAATATCCAGTAATACCTCAGTCCGTTTGTCCGTCAATAGAGATACATTAGAGCTCCAGCGAGCTGCACACAAATACCATAGTTCGCAACACTGGGCGTCCACTGCGTAATGCGTATCACTGTCGTAACACTAGCACTGTGGTGCGGCGATGTCCGTGCTCGTTGTGTACTGCTCACTTCCGCATAGTGCAGCGCGCCACAATCCCGCGCTCGCGCCAAGCCCGTGCACAATCCGCGCCACGATCCCGCGCCCGACACTCAGCCGTCAGCTCGCTCTAGCCGCCGCACGTTCTCGCTCGCTAATGCGACCGCCGAAAACTCCTCGCGCCGCCCGAATGCAGAAAATTCGGACGCGCCGAGTGGGGGACGCTCTACGACTATCCGAAACTTGTGCGCGTACGTGCAGCGCTTCGCTATGAAAAAATCCAAGGTTAACGCGCGCTGCCAAAAAAAGACGCACGCAAAATGAAAAAAGACGGCTCGAGCGGCGCCCCCCGGCCCCCGGCCCCCGCCCGCGGGCCCCGCGGTGCAGCCGCGCCCGCCGCCCGCCGCCCTCCGCCGGCCCTGCGCCTACTGCGTCGTACCTAGCTAGCCGAGTCGTGCGCCGACCGGCTCTAATACTAGCGCATACGAACTCTATTACTCAGTAAAATTTCAATTCAGTATACTATTGTAGTATAGTATAAAGCACTTACTGTATAACAAACAAAAAGTTTCGTAAAAGTTATAATTTAATTATCGTGCCAATCTAGATAATAGCATTTATTAAAAGTAAATATCCAAAACTAACCGGAAAATCCGTGTAATTATACTTTTTTACTTTTTAGTAAATAGATGATTAAAATTAATTTTATGTTTATTTCTTAACGGGTATCCAAACTAATCCATTCTGCCAATATTTACAAATATAAGTCTTACACTATTAGACTAAAAAATATTTCTTAAGTCTATCATACTAATATTATAAAAGCGTAAGTTTAGATGGATGGATGTTTGTTAGAGTTTGTAGCTTAAACGGCTGAACTGATTTCGATTAAATTTGGTATAGATGTAGAGGATAGTCTGGAAGAACACATAGGCTACTGGCTTTTGGTTTTTTTATTCCACGCGGACGGAGTCGCGAACGAAATCTAGTGATCTATAGATACCATTTAAAGTTGTTAGTTACATTAAAGTCTCAATTTTGCTTAACAAAAATATTAAAAACGAATCAGTAAAACGATACTAATAACCTTCAGAATACGAGGTATGAATCCAAAAATAGGAAAATAAAAAATATGACAACTTTACGCAATCTAGTTTTTATATGAATAAAACTTGGCAACTATATCCAGCATTTATAGAAAAATTAAATCTAATAAATATGATAACCGATGATATTTACTTGAGAATATTAAAGCAGCCATAAACGTGCAACGTAATATTCACACGATACTAAAGTACGTGTGGACGGAATACGTTTGTGTAAATGTAAACACCCTGTACTGCCTACGCTTTCTACGAAACACGACTATAGAAAAGTTAACGGGCTTACAAACCATTACAGTTTTCGTATTTCAAATAATATTTAAATATAACTGAAGTTCAAGACCAAACGCTGTGAAAAAAATGTTGACTACTATTGTAAACGTTGGTTTTCATTGCAATAACAACCGTTACTACTGTCGAAGAGATTGAGATGAATATCCCTCCTACCTAATTCAAATCCCTCCTACCGCTTTGGCGAGCCTACTTTAGATTTATCTAAAGTAGGAACCCAAAGAAGAATTATTTTTACTGTCCGTTTGTTCTCGTAAACTCTTAGAGTAATTTAACCGATTTTAAACGTTATTTTATTAGATACAAAACGATTTATTACTTAATTATTTAGTGAATAATTAGTAAAACTTACTTTTTACTAATATTATAAATGCCAAAGTTTCGCTAGATGGATGTTTGTTAGAGTTTGTAGCCTAAACTATTGAACGGATGTCGACGAATTCGCATAGTAGAGTATAATATGGAAGAACACATACTCGTAGACTTACTTTTGTTTTTTAAATCCAGGCAGACGGAGTCGCGGGCGAAATTTTAAAGAAATTTAATCAGCGAAAACATGTCTAGCTTCAGTGATCATTGAAAAAAATTAAAATATCATTCATGATACTGATTCTTATATCAATAAGTCATTGAATCGTGACAACTTGACTGCAATAAAATAATTGAGAACGGCAGTGTTCAACCATTGGTGCATTACAATTGGGCGGCCATAACTGTTGACCTTGTGCCGCCAAACATTAGTTCCTTACCGTAGAATACCACTGTCGTAACACTTCTATTCAAACATATTAGTATCTCTGTTTTTTGAAAGCGAATATGAAGGATGTCAAAATGTCTTACACAAGTTTGTCGACAGTGGAAATCCACGCTTATACAAACACTGGCGACATTAAATGTGCAGCGCTTAAAAAGAACAATAACAAAATTCAATACAGACTCTGTTTCCTTATCAACTTTGGCAAGGCCACGTGAACTATGATAACGTGTCAAATTTAGAATACAGGATGTTAGAAAAATCCTAATATACAATCATAGCTCACAAATAAAAAATATATGAGACATTTTTTAAGAATTTAAGTTCGGAATCACATGTATTACTTTATGCAAATCGTGCAACAGTTGGCAGTTTTACTTGGGTGTGAGCTTAGAAATTGAATGCCAATAAACAAACGTCATCTACAATCAAATTTAGCTAAAACATTTACTAAATAACATTATTAAGAACACCATATATACTCAGATTGAATCTTTAAGTGTTATTACTCATCAAAACGTTCTCTCATAATAAAGCTTAGAATTCCACTTGTTCGTTCTATTTTATTATTCGAACTATAACTAGTATACATAAACTGGTCCTTGCAAGGTCACATTAACTCATTTACATATTCTCTCTGTATATAAAAGAATCGTATTATCTGTATATTCTTTTTTTCCTAAACGTTTTTACCTGAATATTTATTAAAACTTTTACAAAAGTAATTCTGTATCTAAATCGATCAACCTGTATATCGGAGCATAAAAAATTCTTGTCTAAATATCTAATCGCCTTTATCAAACGGCTACATTACTCCACTGCATCATGAAAGTATATCAATGTAGGATTACACATTAAAATTTACCATATCTTAGGCATATTTCATCGCGTAGTCAAAGAAATCAAAGAAATGTAATTAATCCTTACTGAAATGTTCGGCACTGACGTCTACTAAATAGACAGGCAATAAGGCCTGATATTTATGCCGATTTGATTTTCGCCATTCTATCGCTGACGGTTACTGTTGGTAGCTGTTTTAAAGATTCGAAAAATAAATAAGGATAGACTAAACTGCCAGTACTATCATCAATTTTTAATCGGTTCGAATGAAAACTGCTATTCCAAGCAATGATCTATCCATTTATAGGGATCAGTGGAAGTTAGAGTAAATATGGTCCAAACAAAGGAAGGAACCATTGACTGTTTAAACGTACTAGCTATCGCCCGCGACTTCGTCCGCATGGAATGGAAAACATTTATCTAATTCTTGTTCTGAATTTTATTCGTCCTATTGTTATGGATTAACACGGTATCAAACCTCCATCCAGACTTTCGCATTTATAATCTTACTAATATTATAGATCTTACTAATATTATAAATGCGAAAGTATAGATGGATGGATGGATGTTTGTTTGAGTTTGTAGCCTAAACGGATGAAGGGATCTCGATGAAATTTGGCATAGATGTAGAGGATAGTCTGGAAGAACACATAGGCTACTTGCTTTTGTTTTTTTTTAATTCCGCGCGGACGGAGTCGCGGGCGAAAGCTAGTACAGTTATAAAGTAAGATATCTAAATATATTTAAACGTAAAATTAATAATAAGAACACGATACTTAATATATAATAAGTAGATATGTTATTATAATTTTGCATAAAAGAACCTTAATTGCGTAATAATTATCAATTATACGCACTTAGTTTATTTTAGTTGAAAATTCGAAACATTAACGCAATTGATTGCTTATTGAAAGGTTCCATAAACTGAGAAAAGTTTGAAAACATTCTGTAAGCTTAACCTTGTTCACGAACTTGCGAAAATTAAGAAATGTTTAAGGTTAAGAAATTACGAAAGATTCAATATATGGAACTAGTTGTTCCCTTGCGGCTTCATCCGCATGAAATTATAAAAACTTTATTTTATTGTTCACATTTGTGAAATTCTCAATTTCAAATGTCAAAATTCAAACGCACAAGTGTGAACGAAGGCCTTTTACATTGGATACCAATTGCAGTACTATGGCAATTTTGCTTCCTTGGTGTTGGAAGCTTCTAGTTTATGGTCCCTTTCGCACATGAAGGTTTTTTTCCAATTTATTTACCCCTAAGTTTAATAGCGTAAAAATATATAGCCTAAAGCGTGTCGTAAGTGTACGGCTTTTTATTAAATAAATAATTATTCAAAAATAGCTGTGATTGCTGACGTCCTACGCCACGAAGTAGTGTGTGTTTACGCTTTATTATATTAAGTATAGATATAAATATAGATGTATACCGCCCTGTAATTGTTTTTAATATTTGTTGATAAAGTTATTTAGTATGCGTTTGCATTACTACCTACAGTTTTAACAAAATAAATCAGTCTTGAATTAACTGCCGTATTGTTAACACGTTACATACAAACGATGAGATATTTTTTTTTTTTTATACTATAAGGTGGCAAACGAGCAAGCGGCCACCTAAATCCGCCGAAATGGAGAAGCAACC
>LD699455.1:8045391-8068641 GCA_003118335.3 Papilio memnon
AAGAAATAATAATAATATACAAACACAACATTAAATGTATAGATGACGTCTTTAAGATACTCATAGGAATCATTAATAATGTATGAACATATAAAGATTTTACTATGTAATGGTACTTATTATAAAAACAAAAAAAGTAACATAGCCCTGAACAATAATAGCGACGATAAAAATCTCAGGCTTAAACAATAGTAAAAAAGACAATTAATTAATAAAAAAAAGTGTTAAAAGGAATTGAATAATAATACTGTTCTTTTGTTTTATATTATTTAAAATATTGCTGATTTTAAAAAATCCTTTAAATTAAAAAATAAATGTTTCCGGTTTCAAGAAACAATGAAATAACAAAACACAACGACAATAACTAGCGATAAAAATAAACAGATTTGAAAATCGAATCTTTATTCCAAATTTAAAATAGCGTTCGAATAGCGGCGCTGGTTTTCGGCGGGCGAGGATCGCATCTGGTCAAACATTTGCGCATGCGTACCGACACGCTCAATGCCAAACTCCTGCATCTGACTTGATAAATAGCCACACTTGACGACAATGGACCGAGGATATTCAAATTTAACTTATTACCCATCTATTATATCAAAAGACTTATGCGGAACAGAAAAACCAAAAAATAACTTCTCACAATGAGTATTCTAGTAAGCTTTCCATATTAAATGTTTTATACTAGATTGGTTTAATTTCTTTATTAAAAATCATTATAAACAAATTATGTGTACGTGTTCATATGGAAGCACGTTCATTGTTTCAATGTTTACGTAAAATAATTTAATTGTTGTATTTACGTTTTATTACAAAGCTATTAAATTTTAATTCTATGTTGAAATATATTAAAATAATTGCTTATTTGCACATCACAAAAGCACGCCCATAAAATTTTGTAAAATCAGGTATTCATTACTATTAAAATGAGTAGTTAAAACAATTGCCAACTAAAACTAATTAAAACCAAAAGTAAAACGGATCAACAAAAAATAGTTTTTCACAACAATTAATAACATTAAAATATTTTAACTAGCCAAAACAACAAACACGGAAACACTTTTAAGTTCGACTAATTATTAAAGGACGTCACACAGACACAGTTAACAAGGCCTCGTATGGAGGTACTGCATATATCGATATGTACTTACGTTGAATCAATCAAGCCGGTCCATCGGCGCAGGGCTGGTTCCCGGGGTCGGTTCGCGGAGCTGGCTCGCGGGGCTAACTCAGGGCTGGCTCGCGGGGCTGAGACGCAGGGCGCAGGGCTCGCGGGGCGCAGGGCTCGCGCCGGTTACGTGGCCCGGGAACAGCGCCGGACGCGCGGTATCGAGGAAGTAAGTCCCGAACAACTGTCAAAGGCGAGCGGAAATCGGGCGGCGACGCGGCGGGCTCGAGGCGCACGCGCGCGGCGCCCGTCAACAGCCCTGCAGCCCGAAACACCCCGACCCGCACCCCCTAGCCCCAACCCCTGCCTACCCTTTAAATCGAACGTCATATCGCGCCTACTGCCCCCCTCGCCCTGTAATTTCTGAAAAGCGCTGACTACCCCCTCGCGCCGCTGACAGACCCTAAAAAATGCATTGCGTAACGGTTCTCACGAATTCCGCCTGACGCTGGCGCCTAGCTCGCTGTTTGCCCGATCAATTAATACACCTGAGTCGACTCGTGAACGGGAAACCTTATTCTGATTTTAATGGTGTCACTAGTAACTCCTGCAAATATACGATAATCATCGTGAAACTATTGACAGCATTGTGATTTGCGCATGTTTGCAGCGATTATATATTTTGAACCTAATTCCAAATGTAATAGATTGTAAACTACTAAAGACTGATAGACTAGTGATATGTTATGCCCAATATCATATAATGTATAGAAAAAAATGCCTAATAGAATTTATAAACGCTATAATTTGCCAATCAGCAGCCGTGACATTTGTGTTGTCAATACATATGGCTGAATGACGATCATCCATTGAACACAAATTAACATATACAGAACATATTCATTAGCCGGTTTTTGAAGTTACAGCGGTATATTATTCAGTATCTTTCCTACATCGCATTCTAATTTTTACTTATGTACAAAAAACCTTATTAACTCAATTTAAAGCAAAACTCAAAAACTACTCCTCAGATCTTGACCAAAGTAAAAGCAAGACCATACAATAGGTATAGAAGATATGGTGTGGTAAATCCAAGCATCACACTAACCAACAAAAACGCGGGAGGGACAGACTGTAGTGTACCATTTAACACTGAGCCTGCTGTTCATGCAACTAGAAGTGGGCGAGTTATTAGAATACCTTCTAGCTACGGAATTTATTCTTATGCGTTTTATTTTTTTTAAAGATTGCAGGGTTGGAGTTTTATTTAAGTTTGTTCTGCTCAATTCATTTTAGTTCTATACTTATGTTATGTTTCTCAGAGGTTAATATTAATGTTGCATTTTTTATATAAGCGTTTGTGACAAAGATCGTTAATATGTTTGGACAATTTGATGTTTTCTTATTACTTATGTAACAGATAGATAAAGGTATGATGTATAGTATGAGAGTATACATATTGGTTCGATACCTTTTATATTTTTACTAGCTTTCGCCCGCGACTCCGTCCGCGTGCAATTAAAAAACAAAAGTAAGTAGCCTATGTGTTCTTCTGACTGTGACTGAGACTGTGCTCTGCATCTACGCCAAATTTCATCCAGACGAAACGAGGTTGTATTATATGTACAAGGTATCTAACGGTGTTTATATTTTTTACGATTTTATTGTGAAGAATGTGAACGGACAGAGAAATATATTTTCACTTCGTAACTACATCCTGGTTATTTCAATTCACCCTGGAGCCATTCTTTAACAGCTCTCGAAATATCAAGAATCATCTACATCGGTTCACAAGAAGCAAAGTTCCAAAGTAGCAAACGTGCAGGAGAAAATGAGAACGCCCTCTTTCTGAAGTAATATCAAAAATCATTTACCACTGACGTTTTTCAAACCTATCAATTAGATAAAATTATTTTAATTTATGAACAAAAACATTCAATTACTCTTTAAACAACAGATTATGTTATTCGATTGCTACTCGTAGTATGAAATAAATTAAAAATTTTACGGATAGCCAAAAGTGATTCAAAATCGAAACTTACAGGATTTTTTTCGTCAGATGTGCACTCTGACAAAATACGGATGAGAATTGCGTGGACGGTCGATGGGTAATCGGGTCACCATGGTTGGCGGGAACCAATGCAAGCGCTCTGTTCTCTTTTCCGAAATAGATAGAAGCAAGATAACTGGGTCAGACTGCGCTGCAATCGATCGAGGCGCATAAGGGCCCGCCATCGATCGCTCCCTGCTCTCTCCATTTGACAACCTGTAGAAGGGAATCTGAATTGATATAGAAAATACGATATTCAAATAAAACGAGATGTTTGAAAATCTGTGGCTACAGCCTACAGATTCGTAATATCACACACAAAATTGTTAATCTGTTTTTTGTAAATTGGGTACTTATTTTCATAAATAAAATTTTGGAAGGCGCCGATAATTTCTTAAGTTCCTATTACTATAAAATATTTCCTCAATGTTTTTAACTATTAATCCCCTTAAAAATGGCGTACCGAATTGAGGTCAATAATTCAAACAAAAGCCAAACAAAGAATGCATCTGTGAAACATCATATACCTTACGCGTCGAGAAATTGGGCCAATACACGCGATTTTTTTATAATCTATATGTAAATTTTTTCCAGACCGCCCTACATACGTTCGTACGTATGTCTGTCCAAGATTGAGGACACAGGTGGGCCCGCGGACAGTTCGCAAAGACGCCTCTAGATAAATGTGCTAAAATGTTTTAGATCCTTGTTCCCCTTTAGCGTAAAACAAAACATTAATGAATAAGGATAATATCAACCAATCTGTATCGCATAGTTAGCAGTAAGGTAACTCTTTTAGAGTTAAGCTCACCTGTACAACCAACTTTCAATATGTATTTATTAAATATTGTTTTCTTTGTATACAAAGAATAAATAAATAAAATAAATAAAGGTTCTTATTTATTTTCTCAGAGACTTTACTAATATTTTTTGTCATTATTAGGTTTATTAAATACTAGCTGTTACTCGCGAATTCGCCCGCGTGAAATTAAAAAAATAGTAAAAATATAGCCTATGTTATTCACTGGTAAGATTTTTTAACAGTTAAAGATTTTTTTAAATCGGCCCTGTATATTTCGAGTTATTGCAAAACATACAAATCTTTCCTTTTTCTAATATTAGTATAGATACGATTTATGGCCGGTTTCCCAGCTACTTTTGATTCGATATCTTAATAAATTGCGTTTCCCAACTAGGTATCTTTAGTTTTACTCCGTTGAAACTTAGTTCAAATGGAAATGCATATTAAATAAAACCGTTTAAAAATTTGACATTGCTTGAAAGTTGAAAGTTTCTCATTAATTTTAAAGTTTCCTTATACCTAGTAACCACGTAACTAAGGTATTTGGAAATTAATCTAACTTAGAAGGCACTTACAGCTTACAGACGTCATCGTGTCCCAAGTACGATCCTGACAAATGTCTTATAACATATCACTTGAAGGATCACATACGGCAGTAGATCATATAACTTATGAATTAGTTTTTTTTTGATGTTTTTTTTTAGATGTAATATAAATTATTTAACAAAGAAAACTAGATGGAAATTTAACTTATCTCTTCCGTAAAACTTCATTTTCATTTATTTTTTAATCGTACATCGACTAAAATTAGTAAAACATATAGTTTTGCTATAGTATAAACATTTTATAATTGTATTGCCTAAATGTTATTTTTTATCTTTTCCTCAAGTAAAAAAAAAACAATAACAATATTTTCCCACTAGCTTATCTAGCAATAGTTGACTGTATCTTTGTTTTTTAAAACGAGCATAAAATGTATTTAACCCATTTAGGTGTAGTGAACAATTTTTTTTAGCTGAATTAACTAGTTTAATTATATTGAAAAAACACAGAATTTAAGTGTTTATATAATAACCAGCTTTCGCCCGTGACTCCGTCCAGGTGGAATTAATAAACACAAATGTTTGTAGCCTATGTGTTCTTCCAGGCTGTTCTCTACATCTATACCAAATTTCATCGAAATCCAATCAGTCTAAACGACTACAAACTCTAACAAACATCCATCCATCTAAACTTTCGCATTTATAATAATATATAAGTATAAAGTATAATAAAAACCTGCATTTACAACAAAATACAGTCATAGACATCAAACACATCATAGACAAATACAGGGAAACGCATCATTAAAATACCTACTCGTATGAATTCTAAAAATCAGCACAGTAACGACTAACGACGGCTTAAATGTTATCTATATGCGTGCGTGCAAGTGTACAAAGCAAGGTTTGTAGGCGAGACGCGTGCGGGGCCGGCGCGGCGTGCGGGCGGCGGCGGAGCGCCACTGCGCAAATACATGATGCCTGCATACAATGACTGCCAAAGATCGCATCGAGGGGACAAGCGCGGCACGTGTAAGGCCAGAGTCGAATCCGAACGGCCTTCTTATCTATGCACTTCGAACATCGACGGCATTCGGAAAATACCCATTTTCGACGATAAAACGAATAAAATTCCACGAAATTTTGATACGAACCGATCAACGATGAAACACGCTAATTAATACATGCATCAAAACAACGAAAACGATAGTAATTTCGCGCTAGTAATGCAAAAACTATAAAAATTGTTAGGACGAAAAAATAACAGTTGAATGCGGCCCTGTAATCGCATTGACGATAACGTCATTCACGCACACTAGGGCGCGTTAGCCGAAATTCGTGAATGTACTTTTCTAGGTTGGGCATTGGTGTGCGTAGCAGTGAACGAGACGGGTATACGGATGGGGGCGGTCGTCGAAGCAGGACGTGCATAGCGTTATATAACGCATTATTTTTATAATTAACAGGCAAAAATTGAGAGATACAGCGGTGCGACCCTGGGCGCGGACAGCGACCTTACGGCGCACGAAAAATTTGCACAGATCAAATGTGGCCGACCTCGGGGCGACTGGTTGCACGTTTGTATCGCACAAACACAATACGCACACAGACACAAGAAGTGGGGAAAATTATCGAGTTCCGCGTGTAGGCCGGCGCAGCGCGCTCGCACCTCGCACTCGCATGCAACCTTTATCTATCCTCTACCACCTGTGGCCGACACCGACATAGGCGTGAGCGACTTCGCCCCACTAACCGATACAACATACGTTGCGTTCTAATAGATTCTACAGCATCCACGTGTAAGCTTCGCTTTAAGGTCAATAGCATAACTATCCTATTGACTTGCAAATAGTAATTTTATAAAGAATTATAATATGACATTTTTTTTACCTAAATAATAAAAAAGGTCATTGCAATAAATTTGCTACCTGTTATCTAGTTTATTACCTTCATATAGAGAACTAGAATAATATAAAACAATAACTAGCAATACTGTTAACCTATTCGACAGAAGCGGCTAGGTAATTGATAATTCAAAGGGCCTTGTTACGTGTTACAATACTTGGCGCTCGCTCGCTGAATTTTAAAGCTCAGTCCATTCCTTTCGATCCGCCTACGTTCGAATTCATTTTGTTATTTAATTTGTTTAACTAATAAAGTAAAAAATATTTTTAAACATGCTGTTGCAGTCGCTTTTAGAAGTTAATGTAAGTACATGATACCTTTCTAACATTACCGCACTAAAGGTCGTTAATTAGCAACGAAGTCGCACAGTGCAGAGCTTACACTAAGGGAAACTCTATGAGTACGACAAATACGGGCATATCAGTAATAAGATTTTTCTTATATTATTCATTACTATGACTAACATTATAAAAATGAAAGTTTAAATGGATGGATGTTTGTTTGTGGTTACAGCCTAAACGGCTAAACGAATCTAGATGTTTGGTACAGATGTAGAACATAGCCTGGAAGAATACATAAGCAACATTTTTTTTTATTCAACGTGGGTGAAGTCGATTCCGAAAGCTAGGTCTTATACTCGTCGTAACTGTCAAATTATGACCCTATAAATTACAAAGCCTATTAGCATGAACGTTTCTAATTGAACAGCCTAATACCAATTAAAATAATATTGATATAAAAAAAATACTAATTATGACTTGTTTGATTTAAGCAGATAAAAGACTGGATCTGTTAATTTTATTTAAATAATAATGATAAAATTATTTATTTTAAGTAACTTCTGAATTTAGCTTTCTTATAGTCAAAAAAATTTGAGACACTCTCATAAAACAAATATTTCCTCGTATACATATTGTTATAGACGAATATCTATAATATTATAAAGAGGAAAACTTTTAATATTATAAAGAGGAAAGATTTGTATTTTTGTATTTTTGTATGTATTCAAATAACTCAAAAATGACTGCGCCGATTTTAAAAATTCTTTCACCGTTAGAAAGGTAATTTATCTGTGAGTAACATAGGCTATATTTTTTAATTACACGCGGGCGAAGTCGCGAGCAACAGCTAGTAGACGAATATAAGCGCTCATAAAAGCACAACTTGAAACCAAAATATTTATATGCTATCTGACACGAAATTTATGTACAATCAAGTGGCGTACAATAAGCTTTGTTTAAAAAATAAACAAGTTAACACTTTCAATTGTACAGTCGCGGAAATCCGCGGTGTTGACTTAAGGAAAAGTTGCCTTATTCATTGCAACTGGACAACCTCCTTCCTACATATACCTAATTAAATAGTGAGTGACGCAAACCATATCCTGATATTTTTTTTCGGACTTCCATCTGTACACATTTAAAAACTGCGTCGATTGGTTTTTGTGCCACGTCCAAGTTTCAATATGTTTAAACATTTGTATTTTAAGGTAGAACACCGCCATTTTCCCCGACTGTACCTATAACATAACTATATATTCGCTGCCTTACACCACAGAGACCAGTAATTTAAATTTCGTTCGACATTTTCTTAATTGTAACTGTGTTTGAAATTAAGATTAACTCATATATACTTATACATTGATGGGAAAACGTTGGACTAACTCGTCCTGTATCATTGATTTTGTTTTAAATTCTGGTAGTCATAAACAATACTTTAAAGATGCTCTACAACAGTACAACTAAAATGAATTCGTTGTTTTATTTTGTTACTTATATTAAGAACAAAAATGGCTTTTTCCTTTCGGGAACTAGGTCCTATTGTTTTTCGTCGCACGTGTAAGGTATCATATTTCATAAAACGGCGTCTTGTAGTTCCGTACTCGTTAAATAAAAACAAAATAAATAGAGTTAATAATGTTTAACATTTTCATGCATAAATTCAAACATTCTACATAGAAATAAAATAAAATACAAAGTTGCTGATAGTTGAGAATGAATTTGCGATATGATTTCAAATAAATAGCATTGACTTTGTACATAATAAGGTAAGTGGCATTAAAAGTGGTATTTAAACTGACTCATTAACCGAAGTGATAACCAAGTAATTAGTTTTTTAATACCTATTTGTTGACAAAAAAGCTTAAGATTTAGAGCCTAGGTCTATGAATAGGTCATGGATTTGGTACTGGTTATTCCATTTTAACCTGAGTGATATCTAAGTAAAGTAAAATAAACAGTTCAAATGTACTCACTACGAGTATACTTGCTAGTCCTTTTTTGCTCTCCTTTCTGTAACACTGTAATGTAAATTGTCGCTGTTATTGAAAAATGTTGTTTACTCTATGATATACTTAGGGTGTTTTTTTCCTCAACATAGATAACTTATCTATACTAATATTATAAAGAGGAAAGATTTGTTTTTTCGTATGTATTGAAATAACTCAAAAACTACTGGGCCGATTTTAAAAATTCTTTCACCGTTAGAAAGGTGATTTATCTGTGAGTAACATAGGCTATATTACACGCGGGCGAAGTCGCGAGCGACAGCTAGTGTGACATAAAGTATCTTATTGTGTAGCAATGAAATTATTATTTTAACCTCATCGGCGTATTACATAAAAATTAATGACCTTTCTTCATTTGTTTTGCAAACATTTATAGTTGATAACTCTAGGTAATGGAAAAACCTCCAGTTCCTTATAAGAGATCTAATATTATATATTTTTACTTTTTGGTAATACTTTTTCTTCTAATTTCTTTTCTATCTATAAAAACCTCGTTTCTCTTCAAAATGAAATGAACTTTAATTGTCGTAAATATTCATGACGTCATCTAATTTTACCGAAGTCATTACAATTAATGAAAACATTCAAGATGTCGCCCGCGATCTCATTGCGATGCGATCTATGAACTTGTTCTACGTCCGTGAACCTGGCGACTAAGTGCTGACGTCACCACGCCCAAACTAACCAATTGCATAATACTGAGCAACAAACGCTAAGTACATTGTATCAGTTACATCTCACAATTCAGAATAATTAAGGTAAAATATTCATTGAAATGTGGGGAATCCAGTCTTAATTTTAAAGTAAACATCGCGTAGAACAAACGCTGCTTGCGTACAGACAGACAAAATAAATTTAAATGCGATTTTCGAGCAACAAAATACATCATCTTCCCACTATCTGGAATTTTTCTTTTAATACAATTATTAAATATAATAATTTAAAACAAACAGACACTCCAATTTGATTATCGAGTATATATAGATAGGACTTTTAATTACAGATTTAGGCGTTTTATTTCCGTACAACGGTGCAATACAGCTCAATTAGGTTTATTTGTATTTACGGTGATGATAAACACCATACCAACTAATATCAAATTATCAGTTGAACATCATAATTATTCTTACGTGTCCAAAATAAATAAACGTATATTACGCATTGCTTGTTCTATTCTGATACATACGCAATTGATCCTTACCAGAGCGGCAATGTACGTTATACCGGAAGCGT
The DNA here is from genome assembly GCA_003118335.3 of Papilio memnon. Lineage (NCBI taxonomy): Eukaryota > Metazoa > Arthropoda > Insecta > Lepidoptera > Papilionidae > Papilio > Papilio memnon. The sequence goes on from LD699455.1 coordinate 8,055,316, forward strand.
ACTTACGTAACGAACTTGATATTCGTTGACGGTCACGGCTGCGAAAGGTCAAGTTAAAAATCGAGGTGATTACTTATTGCATGAACTACATCGCATACGAAATAAACACGTGCTGTTACTTACGGGTTAAGACTAGAATAAGTAACCCTTGAAATAGTATCGTAACCAGAGGTAACAAACATTTGAAATAAAAATTCAAATTCATTTGGTAACCAAAAGTTATTTATCTCTTTCATCATTACTTAAAAAAATATCATTTCTTGCCATTATTATTTAGTAATCATACTAATATTATAAATGCGAAAGTTCAGATAGATGGATGTTTGTTAGAATTTGTAGCCTAAACGGCTGAACGGATTTCCATTAAATTTGGTATAGATGTAGAAGATAGTCTGGAAGAACACATAGGCATATTTCTTTTATTGGCGAAAGCTAGTTAAATTATAAACACATAGTATAATATACAAAATAAATCGATTAAAAAACATTACAAAGGTAATTTAATATCGTAATAACGTATCTAAAAACTAAGATAAACATGAAATATCAATGGAGTGCAGGAAAGATTTACTGCTAATAAAGAGGTATTAAGCGCTATAAATTTTATGGCATCCGTTGCTCGCTCTATAAATTAGTTTTACTCCAAGCTGTAACAAGTGAATATAAAATCACAATCTTAGTGTAGTAGATACTTTATAACGTCACTCTATATAACGTCGAACTCCTTATAACGTCGAAATTGGTCGACTTTGATTAGTTTACGTTGGGTATGTGTTACCTTAAGACTGGGCGCACACCTTTGTCTAAACTATCGCACAACTGTCGTGCGATTCGATTGTTTCGCTACAAATTCAACTGTTTAGTTGCACAACTAAAAATCGAGAAATGAACGCACCTCCATATAAGCTGATAGGAATCAAGGCGCGACTAAACAGTTGTGCGTTATCGCACAAATTACATTATTTTAGTCGAAAGTGTACGCGCCTTAAGGACTTTTTATATTTAGAACAGTATCTTCTTCGTGTTCAATCATTCATCATATTGCAATTGTACTTTTTTTTTTTATAAGAGAGGGAGGCAAACGAGCGGCGGGAACACAGAGGTGGTCAACGACGCCCATGGACATCTGCAATACCAATACTTAACACATATTGGACACTTTTAGTAAAAGAACTTTTTCTATTTACGTGCAACTAAGTGTATTAAGACAACACATTTTTTTTACGTCAATTCTGCCTTTAGAAGTCACTCACTGTACAAAATTAACGTGAAAATTGAATATTTAATAAGCGCTAAGTCTGTAATCGCCAAGCGGCGTGTAAACATACCAACAATGTAATTATAATGATTCGAGTTCGGAACATTTTGATCTCTATAATCAATAAGTCCCTTTAAATTGAGACCTGCCCAAGTCTCGGCGTTGCCACGGCAACGAACCCTTTGACAGAATTTCCCAGGGCCGCTTGCCTACGTCGATATAAATAGAAGTGCGTCGATTACGTACTAAACTCAACATTCAACGGAATTTTAGATTCCATAAGGAATATTTCGTATTAACCCAATAACTATTCACGACACTAACTTACAGAGTAGGCAGAACTTATAAATCTTAATCCTATAGTATATTAATCTAAAATAACGCAAAAATTTTTTTACACACAGATTCAAACCCGTTTGCAAGATTATACAAAAGCTATCTATATTAGAATTAAATAGCAAAAACATTTTCGGGGTATTCCATGTTTAGAATGCACATATATTGTACCTAGGGGCTCTGTTTAAAGACAATGAGCGATCGTAACACTTCGTAGGCCTGAATACAAATACGGGTGGAGTTTCATATACCATTGAAAGCTGTCATAGCAATGCTCTTTAGCAGGTCACGTAAACCTGATTTATAAAGGTATACGCGCACTGAGCATTTATTTTCTTTTAATCACCAAATTGTTTATGTTTTGTGCCATAAGATGCCTTTTTGACCGACTTCCAAAAAGAAGGAGGTACTCAAGTCGTCTGTATGTTTTTTTTTTAAGTAACAAGTAACTTTTCTGCTTTAAATACTTGCATGTTTAACTCGTTGTAAAAATAAGCATAACCACTAAAGAAAAAGTATCTGCTAAATAAAACTATGAAAGGTTTTTTTTTTTTGCAAAACATAAAATTACTTGTGTGCGTTCACCTTTACAAGAATATATGTGTATGATTTAAATGCACACTTCGCTACGGACGTTAGGAGCAAGCTTTTGCATATATTTAGTGCGTAGAAACCCAATCACTTGCAGAAAACGAACGTGTGCCCTGTAATAAAGTAGCAGAGAGACGAAAATGGTTGCCGTTCTATTTTGGAAACGCTGAAGTCATGATTTCCAGGAAGTCTTCTGTATAAAAAGTTTATCAATAAATCTGATAGTACTGAGTACTAAGTTAACGTGTTTTTGTTAATATAATTGTGTACATAATTTTTAGTAAATAATTCCATTAAATCATATTGCATGGATTAATTATAATAATTATCTATAAAGATATATTTTAAAAATTGTTAATATTTAAGTTACGTTCGTTCACGGTAACGATTGCTTTACAATTGTAATTATATATCTCTCGACCAGTTTTTCATGTTGTTCGACGTGCATTAATTTATCTTTTCAGACGATCCATTCGAAAATAATCCTTATCTCGCTAGATATAAGGGAAAAGTTACATTTTTCACGTTAATGGAAACAGTGACTTCAGTACTTTATGTTTTCGTACATTTCGATTGAATCAGTATCAAATGGCAAATGATCTGTAGCTGAAATGATTGTGGAATATATGAATTATCGGAGCGGATTGAGTAGTTCTAGGTGAGGGGGCAGAAGAGGGCAAGGGAGGGAAGGGGCTCCCCCCTCCTATGGAGGCGGAGGTAGGTACGAAGTTCAGAGGCCCGGTGCTCACAAATAGCAAGCTGCGACTTGGCATTACAGTGTACTTCCCGACCAGGGCCGTATTCGACGCAACATAGACGAAATTGATTTTAATTTATTTTTACATTTTAATTTATTAGGTTTGCTGTAGCGTTTAATATATATTTTGGTGTTGGGCTGTAATATATAATTTTAAATTATGCATATGGATGAAAATTCCTTCATATTTACCTCATCTTCATACTTTAATGTCTTAATTAACAGTTTACATTGAAAATAAAAAAATACTTATAAAGCAGGTATAGTATTCAGAACATGTATACACTTTCCTACATCAAAATTTTACTGTAGGTACTTTTAATAATTTGAAAAGGAAATCTGTACTGTCATTAATGTTAAAACATTTGACATACAAAATTTTTACTTTTAAAGACCTAACAATTTTAGGGTTTGACAAGTTATACGTATTCCGAACGAAAAACGGCGCTCTGAGAATTTCAAAGGCCTCGCCATTTCCAAGAAGCAAAGGAGGACGAAACTCAAACGCTTTTAACCTTTGTCCAGCAAGTCTGTTTAAAAAAAAACGACGTAATATTTTTGGATACACGTGTGGGCTCATGTAAGCCTCAGTCCCTTTTCCCGTCTGAAAAATATATGAGCGAAAAGATTTTTTTGCGTTACACATGTATTTAGATGTATAAATTTAGACATTTTTAAGTCTTAATTTATTAATGTTTATTCCAGAAAAGGGACTAAATATAATGCTAAAATAAAAAACAAAAAAAAAACAAAAACGTTATACTAACGCATTGCTAATAAGTATACTTAATTAAATATTTTTCAAACAAAGTATATTGGATTGTTAAAAAATAGTCGAACGTTGTCTGCCCTAGTTCAGAATTGATAATACCTTTGGCAGTTATTGATCTATATCAAGATTAATTTTCACAGATCGCCCATGAATTTAAACAACAAAACAATAAACTTTTAATCTGTCATTCATATGCACAACAAGTTATGTACCCTATAATAAATCAGACGCGTTGTATATTACCCTCAAAAACATATTATACATATCAATAAATATCAATCACTAGTAATTAATATTCAAATAGATTCTCACCTTACAATTTTCTATACATGATATAAAAATGTACATGATCTAATACGTGTACTTGATCGGCCTTCAGGTAAAGATTCGGCGTCATTGAGGAATTGAAAAGAGCTTGAAATAATCGGAGCGACGGTGGCAGGGCCAGGGGGGCTCGCAGAGGGCGGCGGGCGGCGGAGTGCGGGGGGCGGGGGCGAGGGGGCATCACTATCGCGACGAGCGCGCCCACACGATCGCCATGGCTACGGCCAGCGTCGAGTGCGGCCCTGGGTGGCCTTGCAATGGAATGGGGAGGGCATTAGCCCCGTCTTGCACGCCGCTATCAACTCCGTGCCTGCCAACATTTTTGGCGACGCGTTTTCCGCTTTAATGTTCATTCTAGCCCAGTTCGGGGTTTTTATAAGACGCTCCAGAGGTTTTAAAGCCCTTCACAATAGCAGGGCTTACTTCGATGACCTAAAAAAGTAAAAGGCAGTGTAAAAAGTTAGGTCTCATAGGAAACGTAATAAAATTAACGTCATAATAAATCAAACGTTTTCGTTTAATTCAAAAATGGGTGAAAACCGAGGATTCTAATATATAAAATCGATTTTATGAAACATAAAAAACAACCATAAAGTCATCCCAAGAATATAAGACCTACAAAAAAAAAGTTGTTTTACAGAAAAATACATCGAAAAAACATGCAACTATTAATATTCAAGTGTTCCGGAAAGCACTTGTAGCCATAGAAACAGGCACACAAACACAAAGCAAGCGACTAACTCTGAGTGTATTTTCAAGGCCGATGACGAACACCGAAATGCATTTGTTCGAGCATTACGCGAACACTCAGAATCAGTGCTTTTTTTTGTATTACGATAGTCACATTTATATCTAACTATTTTTTAGTTATTTTTTATGTTTATACATCAAAACACAAATTACTATTTCGCTGCAAATTATAGCCAACTCTCTTAGTAACTACTGATTACAACTAAGTATTTTTTTTGTCATTAATATTAACGATATCAGAAAATATATAATAAAAACAATTTAAAATCTATATTACATTAATATTCAAAAATAACAGGAACTGCAAACTTCTTACAGTCTTACGTAGCTAAGCAGCAAAGTTGCTGAAACTACACGACTGGAGAAACGACATTGTTTACGTGAAAATAAGTGTAACAGGGAAACTGACGGTGTACCGCCTTAAATGCTACAATCGTTAGAACATTTTGAAACGAGACGCGGAACAAAAATCAATACAACGCAGATCTTAAATGTGTTTCTACGAAAAAAACGTCCATCCATCAAAAATTATTATCCCTTCGTTTGAATCACTTGCTGCTATCTAATTAGTAATTTGTAGGAAGAAGCGGAGTTTGTTTCGTTGCATCAAGGCCTCAAGTTGAACACCGCGGTTTCCGCGACTGTACATACAATCTATACTTCTATACTAATATAATAAAGCGTAAACACACACTTCTTCGTTGCCTAAGATGTCAGCAATTATAGCATATTTTTGAATAATTCTTTTTTTAATAAGAAGCCCTACACTTACATCACGCTTTAGGCTATATATTTTCACTCCATTAATCTTAGGGGGTAAATATTTTGGATAAAAACCCTAATGTGGGAAAGAGACCATAAGTTGCCGTCAACATCAAGGAAGCAAGTTTGCCATGGTTTGTCATCATGTCATGTCACTTTGGCATTTGCAATTGATAATTTGACAAATGTAGGTAAACAATGCCGAAGCCGCAAGGAACAGCTAGTTCAATATATTCAAATACTTACTACTATAACATACTATAGCACATGCTATCTTCGTTAGATCAATGCAGATGTCCTGTCTACACTAAAGGGGTAAGTACAGGTGGTTTGATCCTCTTCACCTGTCAGTTAATGCACCTGCTTCATGATTACTGTTATACAATTTCTTTGTTTTATCGTAATCAACATAATATGAAGAACTAAAACGTTGTTATATCTTCGGGCAAATATATTGTTGATCGAAACTTTGTATAGAGAAACATATACGTATAAGATTATAAACTTTTTTTAAGTTGTAAGGTAATACCAGATAAGTTCACAATAGTCGAATGCCGGCTTCAAACCCACCGCGATATCGGTAGTCCGTACATTAAAACTTTATGCTACTGTCGCTTCGAAAATTTATTAGGTTAATCATTTCAAAAACGACAACTGTCAACCGACCGACGTATTTTCGTACAGTACGTGTGTTCATGTGTAGTTTACAATTACGATCGCCTGTTTGAAAACTTAATCGTGGCAATACGGATATCTTTATTCTAAGAAATGTTATTCAGTTCATACGATTTAATATATCTTAGCTAGTTATTACATTTCTGTGTAGTGTATACTATTAGGTAATAAATTTTATTATAATAATACCATAAAATAAAACTATAAACTAATAACTTTATAACTATTAAATTAATAACTTCAATAGAAAACCGATAAAAAGCCATCGTAGAACTGTATTTATAACGTAAAATATTTATTAATAATAATGCCAAATCATTCATGTAAATTTATAATATTATAAAAGCCACACATTATCAAATTTCAATAAACTAGATTGGATGGACTGGATTTCAATAACTGGACTTGGCGGGGGAAGGGAAAATGCACGTCCCGTCCTCTGTCATCCACTACCAATAAAGGAACCGTATCTCTAAATTTTAATTTCTTAGACAGTTTGCTCATTTGCCACTTGCTAGCATAAAAATATATTTAAAAATCATTTCATCGTAACATATATTCTATGGCTCATATTTCCTAAATGAAATACGTTAGCTAGACTATTCGCGTGCCTTTCTGTGCGTGCCTGCCGTCAGTTTCCTTTGCAGTCGACTGTACGGCCTCGATTTCCAGACCTTAGTCGCCTATAACTTATCCCAACCTTATACTAAGTGTATATAAGCGCCTATATTCGCACAATTAAGACAAAGAGCAATGAGATTTATTTAATTTAAACGTTTAAGCTGGCGTTAGACTTCGTACTATATTTAGGTATAATAAAAATGTACAATTTGGCTATTGTTGGCTACATTGCGGCAATTGCAGTGTTGTCAAATCAACTGCCAATCTAACAGCGTTCGAAGAGCTTTAGGTTATTTTTATCAGCTATGTTAGCAGTCGCTATGTTGGTGATTACTAAAGAAAACAACGGGTACAAAATAACGTACATAAGTCAATAATTAGATTTTTCAAAACTATTCTTAACTATGATTTTCGTAACGTCTTTTATGCATAAAATGCTTTGCTTTTCGCGTCGTGTAATCGTAAAGGGTCGTTCCGCGCCGCGCCACAATCCCGGGCCCTGTCCTGAGCACTAACCTCATTTCTTACGACTTATAAACTGCTATACAACATTTAGGTAGAGCTCTTTAAGCGTCGGTTTGTTTATTCAATATTGTGTTGTCCATTAAAAGATTTTTGCAAAGAATATCCTAGTTATTTTTGTTGTTATATTGACTGTAAAATGTTTATAGGCATATAACCATTGTATATCTAGATGAAAATATTCGGCAAAGCGAAATAATTTCTTCAAACACGAGTAAAATACTTTGTAAAGCTGGTAAATCATTGAAGGCTTCTAATTAAAAATATAGTGGACTCAAAGGAGATCTTTTTTCAAACATTAACTATATCAAAGTAACGGGAGATTTTTCCTTTTGATTCTAGACGAAAGATAAATTTTTTGTTAGGCAGAAATTGTTTGAAATTGAAACACTTGGTATGAGTTTTCCTCCCCCAGGAGACCTCGTGTAAGGGAGGGGGAGGTAAGGAAACAATCCAGGCCGAGGGAGTTTTACTCATTCAGGATCAAAACACGTGTAGACAGATAGTTGAAGGTCGCAAGAAATTTAAAACATTAGCTCGCTTTGTACGTGCGTTATCACGTACTGAAATCCGTTATGTTATTATTTCTTTACAATTCTGACTCTTTCAGTATCTAAAAGTATAGATAACATATCAATATCAAGGCAGACTCGTTCTCATCTCGTTGAGACTCGTCAGTTACTTTTCCCAGTAGTCCGTCGTCCTTAGAATTAGGCGCGAGACAAAGGCCACTGACGCATGCGCATGAACCATATACTACCTAAAGGCCAAAGGTCAAACGATATGCTCTTTTTCAGTTACAGCACTGCAAAGATAAAATCAATATTGGTTCTGTTGTACGGAAAACGTAGCGCTGTTAACGTAATCAAAAATATTGGACCAACGATGAGCGTAGTTGGTTTCTTTGCAAAAAAATATTTTAAAAAAAGATTGAAATCCATTATTGATTGGAAATTTCGATTTTAGTAAATATTTTGTAGCCTCGTTTACACATAGTAGACATATACGTATAGAAGGGGGATGGCAGAAACTTAATCCTTTTAAGTGGGGCTTTTACATTTTGAAGTCAGAGTCTTCCAAGTGATAATTACTTAGTCTTACCACGCTATTTTAATTTCTGGCCATAAAAATTTGTATTACAACTTTAGAGGATTCAAATAAACTACAGTTTGGAAGCCTCTGGCATTGATCTTTGACATTCGTTTTTTTAGAATGAAAATATACAATGAAAACAAAGAAGCCCTTGAGGGTATGAATAAAAATGTTTGTTGAAAACAGACTTAATTAAAATAAAGCAGTGGCTACGCGTCGTGTTCGTAATGTTTGCACAGAATTATATAACACGCTAGAAAAGGTTTTTAGAAAGAACTAGCTGTTCGCGTGCGGTTTCATCCGCGTGAAATTATAAAAACTCTATTTTATTGTTTACATTTGTCAAATTATCAATTGCAAATGTCAAAATGACATTACATGATGACAAACCATGGCAATCTTGCCAGCATTCCTTGATATTGGCAGCCACTTATGATCTCTTTCCCATATTAGGGTTTTTATCCAAAATATTTACCCCCTAAGTTTAATGGCGTGAAAATATATAGCCTAAAGCGTGACGTAAGTGTAGGGCTTTTTATTAATAAAAGAATTATTCAAAAATATGCTGTAATTGCTGACATCTTAGGCAACAAAGAAGTGTGTGTTTACGCTTTATTATATTAGTATAGATATATTTTCTCATGTAACATGAGGGTAGACGACGATATCAAATACTATGAAAACTTGAACTTTTAAGCTTTTTAAACTTATTATTTTTAACTAAGGTTCGTTACATTTACTATAGATTGTGTCATTGGCTACATTTATAAACCTGGGAATCTTAAAGCCAGCAATAGACTTTCAATGTTAAGCAGTCGACTGATCAGTTAAAATCAAACGAGTGTGCCGGGATATTATCTAATTTTCCGCACAAAGATGCGCTTCAAAGAGTAAAAAAGATCACAGTGCCAAGGATTTCAATACTGGTTTTTTATTTTATATGTATCAAATGACATTCGATTCCTCGGTCACTGGGAAAAGGCCGCATCGGCCTCAAAGATTGTGTTTAAATGCAGTTTTCATTGCCGAAACACCTGTAAAATACATACGTATTAATAATAGGTACAGATTTTAGTAACATGAGACAACGTAACACATTATTTTCCTAACAAAGGGGATAATATAGCAAGCTGTCATTTGGACGTGTCCCGTTTTAGTTTTTTTGGTGACTCACCCAGCGACATATCCCTTTTGCCTTTAGGAAAACATTCATATAATACAAAAGCGTAATTAACTTACATTTTCCTCTGTTTATCTAAAATAGAGAATTTCGGGAACTTCCAATAGGATATTTATTTAATTAAATATGCACTGAAAATTTCAATGAAATAGTCATTAATTTTAACGTTGAGTTGCTCTTGGTTCTTTCTTTGGATGATGGATGCCCTATGGTACCTTCAGCATTTAAAGATGCAGTAATCTTCGAACCGTCGATAATGGTTATGTATAATGAATTTGCACGTTGTTACGTTAAGTAGGCTTTAACAACAATACCATTTGTACTTAAATTAAAGCGTCCTTCTTAAATAAAAGCGAACAAAAGACGTACAGACGGTATGTATGTAAGCAGTGTCTAACAAACGTCTGTGTTCATTCAGGAAACGCTCTTGGGGTCTTTTGATGTACGTTTACCTTATTAGATTAAGGGAAATTCGGTCAGATTCCGCGAATCTTTGCACACTTTCGACGAATATCGAAAAGGGAATTTCGTTTGTTTGAATTAAAAGAAATTCGATCGTCCGTCGTTATTTCCGAGACCACTTTGTAATAAATGAATTATTATGGACCTCAGAAAGGGTTGGGAGGTGTGAAACCGTCTAGACGACCCAAAAGGACGGATTTTGATAAGGGTGTGTTGTCCGCGTCCTTGAACTTGCAAATTGCTTAAACAAATAAGCGATATTCCGCGCGTGTCGCGATTTGTTACGATGTTATAAAATTTTTACGCAGAAATTAAGTCTCATTGTCTCGAACGTTAATAAAACTATCCTTCTTAAAAAAAGTATCATTGAAGTGTAATATTCAATTGATAATTTAATGATAGAAGCTTAACACCGAGCCGAATGTCCAATGAGAAATCGATACTACCAAAATGGTGTGAACTGTGCAAACTAAAGAGTTACTCCTAAAATATCTTTTGTCCTAATTCCACCTTTTAAATAATGTCATTCTAAGACAAAAAGCAACTACCAATAACATCGGCGTATACAATAATCGTTGTATTTTATCATAAGTTCAAAGTTAAATTTTTAATTGAATCCCAGTCAGTGCGCTACGTAAGTTTACGACCGCCCATATAACTTTATCGGAGCCAAATTCCAGCTCACCTACAAAAACAAGGCGGCACCCCGGGCCCGGTGCCGAACGAAAATAAGTTCAGCCAGTTCCTAAACAAAAAGAAACTGAAATAAACAAGGTCGAGGAATCAACGCCGCCGTCGCCGCCATAAGACCGACGGCCGTCCTTGAAATCGGGAGGGAGGGGGGTCCTTACAAATTGGGTTATTACGACGCGTGGGGGCGTGGGGGGTCGCGGCGCCGAGGGATAGAGAGGGAAGTAGCCGCCAGGGTGGTGTATCAGGAAGGTCGGAGAGAGAGGGATGTCGCGTGGGCGTGCTCCCGCTGCGCCACCCGCGGCACGCCTCTCCAGGAAGGACTCCCGTCCCAGTCTGGGGTTCCGGCGCCGATCATTATAATTACTCTCCAAGGTGAGCCGGGAGCTGCGCCACCAACTAATCCAGCGGGAGCCCCGGTCGCCGGCACCCCGCGCCTGCCGCCGCCGACTAACACGTGCCCTGATAACTGGCCACTTTACGAACTAACAGATCACTATTAGAACTAACTGGCTACTGTTAGGACTAATTATCAACTAATCTGTGATCGCCAATTACAATTTAAATTGTATATCTCCTGAACCCTAACTCCGGCGACACTAATGTTTACTCGCATGTTAGTAAGAAATCAATTGATACGTCTCATTTAACAGTAAATATCTACACACCACATTCAGTGTCGCTAAATGTTCATTGGGGATTTAATTACTCTTGTCTCATGGTTCAAACAAAAACTACTAAGATTTAGTAACTAAGTTACCAAAACTAACATAATAAAATAAAACCTAGATAACTATGCTCACCTACTTTATTTTATTTGATAAAAATTGCGCCCAACCGGGCGTACAGTACACCAACGAATCTCATACAAATTGTCGATGATGTTACAATTTTTTTCTGCTAGGCCCGCAGTGGACTACTACTAAATATAATTACTACTAAAAGTGGAATCGCAAAAAACGTGAGCTCTTCAATAGTCATCGATAACAATTCAAACAAAGTTGAATATTAGTTAAATGTCAATGAACTTATTATCACTTGCTTTACTTCATTTAAGCACGAATTAAGTTATCGAATATCCTATTAGGCACTAAATTTGAAATTATCAATTACTGGGTAATTAGCGGCTTTTGGGTATTTTACCTTACCATGTTGTGTAGTTTTGTATTTCCCATTTCTATTTTAATTGAAGTAATGACCTTAATTAAATAAGAATCCACGACAATGAGGACAACACCATTTTAAATGACATTTACAAGGAAAAGAGGCACCTGAAAGATGCGTCAGAAAGCATGCATGACAAAAATGTCTATTATTAGGAGGAACGAAATATTAATTATTTAATATAAATGAGCTTATACACCCTTAACTTCACTAACCATAATCTTACTAATATCAAAAATGCAAAAGTTTAGATGGATGGATGAATGTTTGTTAGAGTTTGTATCCTAAACTGCTGAACAGATCTCGATGAAATTTGGCATAGATGTAGAGGATAGTCTGAGAGAAAACGTAGGCTACTTACTTTTGTTTTTATAATTTCACACGGACGTAGTCGCGGGCGAAAGCTAGTAATTTTATGAAATAGTAAACAGTATAGATCTGTTATCATCATAGACTTACGAAATATATCTAAATTAATTTACACCTTACTTTTTAAAGTTTAATTGTTTAGACTACCGGATGTCACAAACATACAAACCCACATACATAGAACATTCTTAAGAACCTAAATATCTTGGAAAAACAATACTCTCTTTTCAGCCTGAAAAACACATCGAAACAAGATGTTCCAAAGTTTTATTTCCCAAGAACTTAAAACAACACATTTAAATTTGCCAAAAAAATGTGAACAGCGATCAAGCAGAAATAGGGCCTTGAGGTAGAATATATTCGTTGTCCAGTGAGCCTACATTCCGACCGCAGAATGACGTCAGCACCGCGACCGGATTATGCGTGCGCGCTTAGCAACATTGTGCGTGCGCTCTTAGCAACATAGTGCGTACGACGAGCGCAGCGAAAGGTCAAATATAACATGATAACAATTGATATATGCATTATGGTAAATATATTAAATTGTGCGGCATTGTGTAGCGTCTATCTGTTTTTATTTATCTCTGAAGGATAAATTCAAAATTCACAAAAAAATCTTCAATTCTGGTAACTTAAGCCCCCCTAAATTCAGATTTAACTGAACAGTTATAATTGAACAGTAAAACTACACTGACGTGTGTAAGCAAAGCTAAAATCTGCACAGATCCACATTTAAAACTTCGTACCCACACGTCGTAAACTGAAGGTGTGTAAGCTTAACTGAAGAACATAATTATCGATTTAAATAATTAGCTCTGCATTTGTAGAGATAAATATGTTTATCTACTTTTTCCTAAGTAACAATATTTTGCTCAACAATTTTAATACATCTTGAAAGATCTTAAAAACCTGCGCTTTCGATAGGCAGTTAAGGAAGTGATGGAATGCCTTATTGAACCGGTTTGCAGAATTCAAAAGTCGAACAAGAATTGGAAAATAAA
>LD699455.1:8071869-8089073 GCA_003118335.3 Papilio memnon
AGTGTTGGTGAAAATTAGCACACTTACAATACTCGCGTGTACACACTTCCATTGTAGCGCAGGGGAGTGCTGTATTGTCCTATATTAATTAGAATATGTCGATTGGTCGTCATTTATTGTATACTAACACAAGTTTGGTGTAAGTGCTACAACTATACTGCACCATCTCAACTCTATGAGACGATGTAGTTCAGATATCGGTTGAAATGACTACAAAGATACGAAGAAAATATTAAAAAAAAACATTTTATTTATCAAATTCGAAGCGCCAATAGACTAATGTTTTAGGATACCGATTTGACTTAGTCGAATGTTCGATTCCCGCTATTCGACTGTCGTAAACCATTTCTACAAGCCTACAGCTACTTAGAATAGTACAAGTAAATTAATAAAAGTCTGATATTTCTAAAGAAGATAATATTTAGTTGAAGAGTTTAGAGAAGGCCTATGCCAAGAGGCGCGCTGAAATTAGGTATATACAATAATTCACCTATTTATGTCACTACTAACTTTCGCCCGCGACTCCGTCCGGGTGAAATGAAAAAAAAACAAAAGTGTAGCCTATGTGCACTTCCAGATTATCCTCTACGTCTATGCCAAATTTCATCGAGATCCGTTCAGCCGTTTAGGCTACAAACTCTAACAAACATCTATCCATCCATCTAAACTTTCGCATTTATAATATTAGTAAAATATGTAATTTCAGAATAAATTATTATTATTAATATTTTGTCTCACTGCAAAAATATGGTTCTGCGGTTAGAATATGTTACGCGACTAACCAATTGTCGACACGTCAACGTCGTAGCTAAGTCGGTTTCAGTTACGCTTACTTTCATTTGGAACATTAATTTAACAGACTCTAATAGGCTTATGGATGTTTAATTATCATTACCATAAATTGATTACTTAAATGGTTTCTTCAAATTCATTATAACAAACGCTCCATAAGGAAACTGCTTTTCATTCTAGTCGTAGTAGGAAGTCATTTTGAAGATAATGAAATTGAATTTAAATTGTTGGAATGTTATGAAATCCCTGTGCGGTCCAAAACTCATCGTTTCGTGTGGTATTATGATGTTACCGGTCCTAAAACTGGTTCTTTGGCCTTGGGCGTGAAGAGGTTTCCGCATGCGGCCCCATTGCTACCACTGATGTGACACTCATTCAATACAACTTTTTTACAACAAAAATAAAACAATATAAAACAAAAACATAGTATATTTATGATAAAAACCTAATTATAATGTAATTTTACTAATATTACAAATGCGTAGGTTAAGATGGAGGGCCTAACCTGAATGCATCTGAATAAATTATGCATAGATGTAGAGAATAATCTAGAATGCATAGACTACTTACTTTTGTTTTTTAATTCATGCTGACGGAGTCGCGTACGAATTTTACTAAATTATATGATGAAAATAAGCTTAGGAAGTTGTTTTTAAAATTAAAAGCAAATCAATCATTTTAATTATGAGTAATGAAATTAATGTAGTTATCAATGTTATCTACAATTAATCTATCAGGTTTCTGATTAGAGAACAGTTATAAGACTAGCAAATTAAGCTTTGCTTTTGCCGTAAATTGAGTGTTTATACTACCTATTTAAATGTAAATGTCATACATTTAATGTAGTAATTAATTAAATGTAATAATAAAATATATGTAAAAGGATAGAACATTTTTAAAAGTATAATTAATAAGGCATAATAATATTTTTGTATCAATTATACGTAAGTATTTATTTACATTTTTACAAAAGATAATAAAGTGAACTTTGGAAGAGAATCCATAATTGACGATTTACCCAAGTCACGTAATATAAAAAACGCAGACTTGAACTTCGCAGACAATTCTATGACGACAGGTGTCGGCGGAATAGAAAAGTTGCCAAATTACACAAAATGACCAGTCAATTTGGATGACAGCCAAAAATTTAACAGTGAACATTCAAGATAGCATAATGCATTGCAACTAAAACGTATGTTTAATTTTGATACAATAATAAATTTAATATATCAGACATTTCTAGCTAATCTTGGCTGTAATGATCTTTTACTTTTGCCTCTTTAATTATAAAACATTGTTGCCAGTATTAAAAAAGGATAGGCTATGTCTATGCTAATTGTTGAAGAATTCCGGCGCGCACATGACATGCACGCAATATGTGTCAGCCGTATGCGGCAATAAATTCATTGTGTAATGGGCATGCCGCGCTTCAAATTGGGGCGTCCCTCCCAAGAGCGCCCCGCGCATCGCTAGCCGCCATTATCTAAGCCCGCTCTATTCACTTCTGAAACCAGTGACGTGATCGAGACATTTAACTCTCTAAAATCAACTGGAATAATAAATTAAAATGTATTCCAGCAACCTTGCAAATTACATTAATTAATATTAAAATCTGCCTATGAACCTATTCATAAATCCATTATACATTACAGAATACTAATCATGTTCTACTTCTTAATTCTCAATGTCTTAATAATCGATTTAAAAGTAAATAATTTTTAATGACATAAAATTAAATAGTTCTTTCGGGGACTGTAACATCACTACAAGTACATGACCGTCCGAATACTAGTGCCATCTATCGACAAACTGCGTATACAATTATACACAAGTGGCCGGTACACGTGAATACGGAGAATTCGTATAAGAATGTGCGTGACATGACGACACAGCGTTGGCACCGCGGAAATGACAGGCCATGCAAGTTAAGGTCGTACCCATACATTATTAATTTATTAGTTGAAATAAACTACAGTAAACTTGTGTAAATATAAAGTGTATTTTACAAATATATTTTCAAGACTGAGTTTAGAATATTGAATTGAAAAAAAAAAACAATTGTTGAAAATGTTTCAATATTGGAAAAATATGCTTAATAAATGCACCGAATTAATATCTAAAATACTCTGTTATACATTGAGGAAGTTTAATTTTCGTCAAGGCTGTGTGATAAAATACAAGCGTAATATCATCGTGTGCAATGTAAGCGGACATAGGTAGGTACGTAGCCGGCGCACGCAACTGCGTTATTTATTGCCGGCCGAGCTACGGGCGTAGTTGTAGTTGTCAAGGATGCTCGCGGCTGTGTGCGCTCGGCACGTGCAGCGGTGCGCATGTGTGCGCCACGGACACAAAGGTACGAAACGCAACGGTGACCATGAAATTGTTACATAACTATAGTTCGCTATAGAATATCTCGAGGTCACATGAATAGGTGGACATTTGAACATTAATTTATGATAATGGCTATGTTTTATTGATATTTTATTTTTGTTTTGTTTTACATACTGTTGAGTGGTAAATTGTTGAGATTATCGGTGAACCACATCTCTTTATAGGTAGGGTAAGCCTGCCTTCTATCATAAAAGTAATTGAAAACTTAGCTTAAGTAATATTTATCGCAATTCTTTCCGTTTTAAATAGCTTTATTAAAAACTTGTCGGTGCCGTCACCGGAAATAAATCAGACGTGAGTAATGCCGTAAAATAATTAGTTAGCTTTATTAAAGTATACATAGTGAGTAAATTATTTTTCGTTTAAGATTTTGCACCAAGGCGAAAACTCCGTTCAAAAAGACATTGGCGCCAAGAAGAAAATTCAATACGTCGCGGCGCCGTGACAAGCTGTCAGTTTCACAGTTCAATACGCAAATACGTGTAATTACTACTGAACTGTTTCTTCAAAAGGCTAGTATAGGTATAATATGAGCTGATGACATATTAAATACGAGCGACGACGGAATAGAAATAGTTCTGAATGAGGTAAGCGCCGGCTTGTGTCACGTATCGAACGCATCCGCGTCCTATTGTCAAATGTTTAATTTAAAAATACGTGCATACTAACTCCGACAACTACCATAGTTAAAACTTCAATGAGTTAATGATTGCACATTAATAAATCAAATATTTGATCATCAAATTCCGTTTCTTTTAAATGATGTGTAAATCGACTCCTAAGTCTGACTGGGTATTCATGGCGTTAGAAACTGCGCGTTTACATATTGCAATTGCCATGAGAGTAGTTTTATCACATTACAGTACTTAGGTACTTGTTTGTAGACAAAAATAGTGCTTAGAAATATCTAAAACCTATATTACTTTCATTATGATTGTTTATTAAGCATCGCGCTCACTGCGTAACAGGATATCGGCCTGACACCGTACTTGAGCTGGTGCGGACAAAGAAAACTACGTACCTCTTGCTAGTGCGAAATGATTACAACTAAATTACAATAAAATGACAATCTCAGGTTACATACTTTTTTTTTCTACAAAAGTTAAGGCAATGTAATCTAGCCTAGTGCTGGTGGGTCTAGAATGAACTGCCACGCACTGGCGGAAATATCATTGGGGGTGCATTTTGGCCCGCCGACGCACCAGATGAAGAATTATAATTTTATGTTACTTGCTGCAGTAAACGTGTTAATAATAGTTATTTCATTCAATTTCAATAAGACCGTAACATAAGTAATACAGTAGTAGTAATAAAAAAAAATAAAAGATAAATCGTGAACTATTACCGTGACCGATAAACCGTGAAGCCATGGCATAAAATCGTTACTATGAAAGGAGAAGGTGATAAAAAGTATCATTCAGTTAAAGTAAATTACAAGTTAGTTATACTCATAATTACCGATTAGAAAAAAGTTACAGTATAAGTAAAGCTGACACGTGAGAGGTACAAATAAATAGAAGGTACATGGTACTTAGGACTTAGCCTCAGCCTACACCTTTTAATTTACTAGAAAGAAGGATAGGTAACTTTAGTATGGAAAATTCGAGCTCTTGGTTTTATTTTTTGATGCTCCAGCGCCATCTAGGATAAAATATTATAATATGGAAAAAAGATTTGTGATTTCATATCACGCCATCTATATATACTGTTGGTAAAGTTATATTAAGCGTTACCATTAAAAAAAAACAGACGACCATTTAGAAAGAAAAATTAAGGTTTGTTAAAACGGCAATTAATGAGTAATTTTTAATTCTTAAAATATCACCTTTTTGCAATCTAATTTATCTGTGGTTTCAATAAGGTGAATGGCAACACAGGGTATTTGACGTTTTGACGTTTCGTTACGAAACCTGCCAAAATTCGCACCCAGCGAAATAATTATAGCAATTTTATTGCGTAGAATATAAGTGTAGCAAAATGACTTCCGTAACAAGGGCTGGACACTTAGCCCCATATTTCAAGGCCACATCCCAAGTGGTCGCCAACGGCTTAAAGCCCGTGGTCGCAGTCCCAACTCCTGTTGACAAACTGGTCGTGCAACCTCTGCCGAAGACATCAACTGTGCAATCTTTGCATGGAGCCCTTCCCATTCAGGGTTTGAAAGTTAAGCATACAACCAACCGTAAGTTAATCTACATAATCTAATACTGTTAGAATATTATTGATGAAAATTCGTGTTACATAACACATGTCATTTTCAGTGCCCAATCAAGTACGTTTTGCACACTCTGATATCGCTTACCCTGACTTCTCTTCGTACCGTCGGAAGGACACTTTGGATCCCAAGTCGAAGGCCAAGGATAATGTAGACGCACGCAACTCTTTCACTTATCTTATTGCTGGAGGTTAGTAAATTTTAAATTATACATGTATGTTTTACATTACAAAGTTAGCAGGCATTACTTAGTTATCTTTTTCACACAACTTTACTGTAATTTAGTGAATATCTAAGTCTAATCCGATTGTAGAGTTGTATGGAGAACAAAATATAAAACTCAAGAACTTGTTATGAATTATATGACCACAAAAGTGTCTGATATTAACTTATTAAATCTTTTGTTAATCATTGTACTATAACTACACTAATATAAAATCACGGCTTTACTCAGTCCCTGGTATTATGTGACTCAAGGGCAGATGTAGCATTGGTGCCAGGGTGCTCACATAGTTGTGGTCAAGTCAAGAGCTTGACAAAACATATTGACTAACTACCTTAGTGGCCGGGGGGTCATGACCCCCCCTGGATCCGCTGTTGATGTGACTGTCAATATAACCCATTAATCAAATGATACCAAAGAAAGACCTCGGATCATGGGCTTCCGTTGAGGATCAAGGCTGGGTCTAGGGCAGCTACTATTAACATGGTCTTTATTGAAATTGTTTTTATATCTATTTTACATTTTATGGTCGTCTGTTAGCTGTCAAATTGTTTTATTTAATTAATAATTTCTCTATCACCTCACTTATCTTTACAAGCATATACGTCCTTACAGTAGTATAAACACATAGGGCGGGAAGAAGGGGAAGTAGATTTGATGGATGTAGTATAGGTATAGGAGCAGGTGGCCTGACACACTGAAAGAGTGTGTCAGGCCGCTTGATCCTTTGCCACCTTATGATACATCAAAAATATGGGTTTAGCAGACAAAACTGTTATGTTTGGCAGATTTACAAATTATTAGGATTTATTTATTCTACAATTAAAAGCAGCCTTACAATAGTAGTAATAGTAATTAATTGTTGATAACTGCTTTCCGCAGCTGGTGGAGTGGCAGGTGCTTACGCCGCGAAGTCCGTGGTCACCCATTTCGTGTCGTCGATGGCGGCCGCAGCCGACGTGCTTGCTTTAGCCAAGATCGAAATCAACCTCGCTGAGATTCCCGAGGGCAAGTCTGTCACCTTCAAGTGGCGTGGCAAGCCGCTGTTTATTCGTCACAGGCAAGTTCATTATTTACAAATATCATGCTATACAGGGTGATTCTTAACATACAGGTGATTCTTAACGGACGGGTCAACTGTTTTGTTGAGTTAGAGGACCTCAATAGTTATCATTTAGGCTCAAAGTATGTTGCCAGATTCTCTATTGTTTTTAAAGTTATTTAATATTTTGTAAAAAAAAACCTAAAAATCGGATTTCTGGCTAAAATTTGACAAAACGACAAAAATTATTGAAAACTTTCTAAAAATAAAACTTGTTTTTTTTTACCTTTGAGAAGCTGTAATAATTTTTTTTCCACCTACTTTTTTCAAACTACCAATAATTCATGTATCGAAACTTTCTCATTTATAATATTAGTAATATAACTTTCTATTCACAGGACAGCTGAAGAGATCACCACAGAGAAAGCGGTACCGCTTGACCAGCTCCGTGACCCTGAGCCCGATGAGAAGAGGGCCCAGGATCCAGAATGGCTGGTTGTTATTGGTGTGTGCACTCACTTGGGCTGTGTACCCATTGCCAACGCTGGGGACTTCGGTGGCTACTACTGCCCCTGCCACGGCTCCCATTACGATGCATCTGGACGTATCCGCAAAGGCCCCGCACCACTTAACCTAGAAATACCTCCTTACAACTTTGTAGAAGGAGGCCTCTTGGTAGTAGGTTAAGCGATATTTATTAGACAATTTATTTAATCAACACCATCAATAGTGATCGAAAAATAAAATGTAATGTGATATCATTTTGTTGTATTATTTCAGTGTCATTTTAATGTTTTTGTTAAAAAAATAAAAATGAGTACAATTAATTCGATTTTTAATATTTTAATCACACTTCAGTAAACAAGGGATGTTGGTAACACTACTAAGGACAAATACATTTATTGTGAAGAATCAAAATGGTGGGTGTACTATAGCGAATTAAATTATACCACTTATAAACTGTAGGTACCTAAAATGTACTTTTCAGTCAATATGGTGGGTGTAACTTGATTTCGTTATAATTTCGTTCTGGAGAAGGTACCATTCTTTTTGAGCGAGGTACTAAATAGTACATTTTAGGTACATTTTATTGGTAAGTGGTATAATTTTTTTTCGCTATGGTACACCTGCCATTTTGACTCTCACCATTTATTACCTCACAAGTTAGTTACTAATGTAGTCCTCTTAGTGTAGATTTTTCATTTTACATCTAGGGATCTTAGCTTAAATAAAACCAGTGAATAACGATCTGTAATTTGTTTTTATTTCCCGTTATTTCTTTTATATTCTACATAACATCTAATATAGACTACGAAGGTTTTATATACATTCTCGAAATTTCTAACTGGGAATTCGATTATAATAAGGTACTATTTCAATTCGGATACTATATAAGGAGAGTTAAGAAGGAAATTATAAAGAAACATACAAATGGCAGGTTATTATGACTAACTAGGCCTTTTGGGTAATTTATGAAGCAGATTTTATTTCCGACCTAGGTACCAACCGATTCCACAGATTACAAATATTGACACAACACAGACAAATTCAATATATCAATATTAGTTACACGAACACAAGAATTATCAGGTATTCACATAGATGACACTAAAGAAATCTATATTTACAATTAGGTCTTGGATAGGTACATATTTGGCAAAATAATTTAATTAAAACTAGGTTAACCTTAGAAATGAGTGAAAGACAAGCAAATATAGTGTAATTTTAATATTTATAACAGAAGTGAATGCGAGCTGACCGAATTTCAAATTGAAATAAGAAAACAATTAGCACCTACATATTTTTTGTAAATAAATACCTATAAATAAAGGATCTAAGGATGGCAAATTGTTAACATAAGCATTTTTTGTTGACCTCGTGCTATTGCTTATGGTAAGATTCTGCAAAACTTTTTTTTAGGGTTGCCTGTTTTAAACATTATAAAAAAAAATGGATTACACATTAATATTCAAAATGAAATGTATGGTCAGCTCACAAATAGCACATACAGTTATACAATAACCTTATAAAATAAATAGAAATAAAAAAAATAACCAAAACTGTTTTTTTTTTAATACGTCAAACATACGAGTACGAGCAAATGTCATTTGATCGCCCGCACATCGACAATGCAACAGTGGAAGGTTGTTATGGCACAGTACTTCGAATTATTTTTTTTTTTATATAAAAACAACTACAATTGAAAATAATTGGTTAATTGTGGAGTAATGATGAATAAATGCGCTCTGTTATGGCGCCAGTTGGCTATCTAAGGATACAGTATGCCTGGAGCTTTATACAAAATTAAGTTTTAGCAAAATAAATATGGAATATTTAACATTCAGATATACCTCTTTTACACAACATTTATAGTTTGAACACAGAACATCGTGCTATAATTCAAGTTGTAGACATATTTTAAACCTATTATTCGGAAAAATATATAAATATTTATATAGGTGACAAAATACAATTTTAGTAATTTCTTGAATATAATCTATTAATTTCTATATTGTTTGTAGTTTAAGTATTTTTAGATTGCTAATTGAAAAAGGTTTATAAGTTTTTTTGTGCGATAAATAAAAATAAATGAAGCTACATATTGTCTGTCAATGTCAAAGTCTTGTCAAATCATTATTTTTGTCGAAGTGAAAATCAAAATGTACTTAGTACGGTCCGTCTTGAAACTCAACATTAATTCTATACAACCTCGGAAGCTCTCAAACAGTTTTACTTAAAGTATTGGAAAAATAAAATATTTTCTGCATATATTCAAGTTAATGTCTCTCCGTAAATTTTTACTAAGTGTCATTTTTTGAAATCTGATATTGTTTAAATTAATAAACAAAAATTGATCACGTTTCAGTTAACAAAAGTATAAGTAAGTATATTTGACAAAGAAAACAAATTCTTTGTCCGTAATCAAGTCAAAAGTTAAAATAAATCAAATATCGTACGGTATTAGTAAGAAAAGTTCAAAATTCGATCAACTAAATTGACGTTCAAAAAGTTTCTATAACCAAAACTTTAAGTATTAAATTAATTTAACAGAACAAAAAGATTTCTTTAAACAACCTAAACTTAATTATGTTTATAAAAAGACTTAGTCGTGGTCCGATATCATAAGCAGTTTCACTGAGAAACAAAATATAATTTGTGATCTGCAATGTTTGAACTTTGTTTTTATTAACCATGGTATTTGACATTGCCAAGAAAAAAATTCCGCTTCTAAATTTAAATGGGATTCTAATTTTAAATAGAGTAATAATCAAGAAAACATTAAAAAAAAGTACGGAGGGACTTGGGGCGCACAAAATCGTGCCATTACCGGTTGCTGAATAAATGTTGCACATATTTAGTCAGTTTCTAAGTCACATTTTAGACCCGCAGGCACCGATGACCACCGATTCAGCTGGAATTAAAAAGAAAATGTGCTGCCAGTCATCACGGCTTCGATTCTTATATCGTATGGAGAGTCAATTTGATATTGTAGTCTGAAAGGTCAATTACGATATGTCGGTCAAATCACCGCTGATACGAATAAACCCAATTCTACACATCATTATAATCTTTCCGCGATAAATTGACGCATACGATAAGATACAATAAGTGACCAGATCCAAGTTAGTCTCCACAAGACAACCAACACTGCAGCACTGGTCTGCGTTTGAATAGTTCTGTTTATTTTACGGGCTGTATAGTGTGCTCTGAGCACTAACAGTTGTCGGTGTAGACAGGCGCCAGGTCCAGCGTGAGATGGCGCAGCGCGCGGTCGCGGGAGGCGGAGCGAGCGGCGCGCGACGACTTGATGATCTGCAGCACCATGGCCTTGCAGTCGTGACACACCGCCATCTGCACGCCGCGCAGCCGCTCCGCCGCCGCCGCGCCGCCCCGCCCGCACCGCGACCTGCAACGCAATCTAACGTCACTCATATACTACACTTATTAATTAAACTAGCTGATAGCTGTCGCCCGCGACTCCGTATGCGTAAAATTAAAAAAAAAACAAAAGTGAGTAGCCTATGTGTTCTTGCAGACCATCCTCTACATCCATACCAAATATCATATAAATCCCTTCAGCCGTTTAGGCTACAAACTCTAAAGTCTTACCTGCGGTCGTTGATGACGCAAGGCATGCTGCCGGGCCCGTCCACGGAGCGCGTCATGGCGCCGGGCGCGTGCACGGCGAGGTCCGCGAAGCCGAGCGCGGAGCCCCCGCGCGAGCCGCCGCGCGACCCCGGCGCAGACTGCGGGCACGCGCGCCGTGACACCGGGCTGCTTGGCGCGCTGCCCACGCTGTTATCCTGGTAGTACAATGCTAACGTTAATTAAACCAGTATGTCAGTAACAGCTACAGTATGTAAGTTGGTCCCTCGAGTCGCATAACTCACTAATTTCTCACGGTATATAAGAGAAGAGAGTACTAACGTGGTGTTCCGGGGAGACAAGGCGAGAGACGAGGCTACGGGGGAAGGAGGGCGCCTCGTCCTCTGGCGAGGGTAGCAGCGAGGGGCTGAGCAGCACCACCGGCACGTGCGCGAAGTGTTCCGTCGGTATGCGCATCTGTACAACATATACAACATTTAGTAACATTTTTTATTCGAGTAAGAGTAGAAACAACACCCGACTATATAGCATAGCAGCAACTCACCTTTGAACAACACTTTTGACAGACAGTCTTTTTACATAGCTTGCATTTCTGCCCCCAGGGGCCGAATATGCCAAATCTGGTTTTCAAACAAAGGAAACACACCTGAAAGTGAAATTAAAATGAAAGTGTATAGTAACTAACAAAGCATTCTTCGTCTTGTATTTACAAATCGTAAATTTTAAAAATATCAAAGGGTTGTAAAAACATGTGAACTCACTCTTCTCTTCTCTACATCTTCTTTGACTCTGCCCTCGGAAGGCAGGAACTCGAGCTCGGCCTTGGTGAGCACCGACCTGATGTGCACGATCTCCTCCAGCGTTAGCGACAGCCGATCGTCCGACATTATCGCTTCCTGCCATTGCTTCTGCAAAACAAACAACAATATAATACAGATTATACAACACGCATACCATCAACCGTAATAAAAATGCATTGAATACCTTACATCATTTTGTTATTACA
Source organism: Papilio memnon (assembly GCA_003118335.3). Taxonomy (NCBI): domain Eukaryota; kingdom Metazoa; phylum Arthropoda; class Insecta; order Lepidoptera; family Papilionidae; genus Papilio; species Papilio memnon. Next base: position 8,083,649 of record LD699455.1, read on the forward strand.
GAATACGATAGCAAAATTTGCATTTTTATATTAAAGGTTAATGATGAATATGATATGAGGATTATTTCAAAGTATCTAAAGAATGTAAGCATGAAAAATAATTAGCAAAATATGCAATTACAGTTTAAATTGACCTTTTGTCTATGAAAATTTTTATAAGGCTAACACTAGCTGAGATAGCATGCTAATGATTCTCATACAAACTTACCAATAAACTTAATAAAATGGTTAAATAAGGGTTGGCGATAGAATGTTTAGTGAGGCTAGCGTGTACTCACATGCTTGCTACTAGGGCTGCCACTAACCGACTTGATGAGCTCGTCCTGCAGCGAGGAACGCGACCAGGATAGCTCGCCCAGCTGCGCGTCCAGCTCGCTGCTGGCCAGCGATGCGGCGCCCGCGCACGACGCACGTGAACCGGGCCTAATACACATGCAACTTACAACCTTCTATGGTCGCCTTAATCTCTCATAGTATAGTTAGCTCGTGTTTGATCCGATAGATTTGAGTCCTTTAGTGTTGTAGCAAGAAGCCTCTTATTTTAGAACTGCCTTAACATATAATATTTAAAATTTTCTTAACTATATTGCAAAGTAATTTGGTCCTTCCAGCCGGTATGAGCAAGTTACCTAGAGTGCGGCAGAGACTGTGCGCCATCGCCAGGCGGACACACGTGCGTGACCGTGTGTCGTCGCATGGACGCGCGCCGCGACGGACACTGTGTCGCCAGATCGTATGCTGTGTGAAAAAACATCATAAACATGCGATACACATATTTAAATATGACATTTGATTAAATGATTGTTTAAGGCGATTTTAAGAAGTCTTTTTATCAGTACAAATGCACATTAATAAAATCATTAAATAATATGATTAAAGCGTAGTACGAAAAGCGTGGTAGTAAATATTAAACTACCTACATAAGTTATCTAACAACTGGATTTAAACATGAAAAGCATGACAAAGCAAATGTGATTTAATAAAATGGGAAATTGACTGTCAATTGACATATAATAGGGATAGTTTTATAAATCTAGATAAGGAAAGTAAAGACATCATTGCGTTTTAGATAAAATAAATGTCATATAAGCATTTTACAAGATCAGCGAATTATTGTTACAAAGCGCGACAACGTGAAATAATAATCAACCATTTAAAGTGATGTGAGAAGTGTACAGTCAGCGAACATTTTTACAGCTATTTGCTTTATCTGTGTTGTAATGATTCACTTACTTATGAATTTGTGAATAACCAGAAATAATACCTAATGGTTGATTGATAAAGAAAAGTTTATGGTAAAACATCTGATACGAACAAAATTGTGACATGAGGGTATGCCTATCTCCTGGTAACAGCGACATTGAAAATGACATTTAACTTTTTTAAACATGGATGCAAAAGAAAGGCAAAAGGTATCGAGTCATGCAGCCAAGTGTAGCAGTCATACACTCGAGCGTCTGGTCGCAGAACTGGTGGTACTCGTCGTGGGAGATGCGCGTGCGCGGCGGCGCGCGCGGGGGCTCGCACGTGCCCATGCCGGACCCGCCCGGGACAGCGGTGGGAAAGAGCACGACAATTTAACCTTCTATTATCCATAATACTCTTCTTTTTTATTAATATGAATTCCATAAATACAATACTATAATTTGTTTGCAGTTTATTGTTTCAGTGTATTGTAGCTTAGTGTCTTGCGTTGCAAGCAGTTGCTGTGTGGCAGTGTCAAGCGATTTCCTGCCATTGCTCATAGATAATATAGTTTACTTTGCTGTGTGTTGCCATTTCCATACTCAAGTTTACCAATAGCGTTACTTTCTATAGTTAGGAGAGTTTAGTACCAGTTCGCTTCCAGGGTTTAGGGGCTGGCTGCTGGGGAGCCGTGTGCCGGGGGAAGGGCTGAGGGACGCATGTCTCCGGACTTATACATGTTTCGGTGTCGTCTTCGTCTTCGTCGTCCTGGAAAAGGGAATTGATAATATTATAAATATGAAAGTGTAGATGGATGTTTGAAGAAGGTATCTCGAAAACGGCTGAACGGATGTAGAGCATAGTATGGAAAAGCATAGGCTACTTAACCTTTTTTAAATTCTGCACGGACGGAGTTACGGGCGACAGCTAGTAAAAAATAAAGCAATCTCATTACGTACAAAGAACAAAGGCAGGTACAAATAAGAAACGTAAACGAAGACATTTGTGCCTTCAACTTCGTCATAAATTGTGAAATCGGTCAATGAATCAGTATGCGGCGCAATCACTCAAGTAATTGCATTCGAATTGTCTGCCGTTAACAAGGGAAAACCTTTTAAATGTACTTACAATGTTTGTATGTGCAAAACGTGATTTCGTGTTTATTAAATTATAAACTGCAATATCACTTATTTCAATCTAATTAATATCACATGATGATTTAGTACATATGTAAATACTTCATAAACTAGGTCTTTTTTCTTTTATTTACAAGCAAATGCACCATATGTTAAACACTGTTGACATAACAGTGAAAGTGCAGAAAAGCTTGCGAACATGACTTCATTCGGCAAACATCCCACTTGGAACCAGTGCGGTTATTCCAACGAAACCGTAATTTGCCTTAACCTTTATGTGACGTCAATATTGCAACTTCAAAAACTCAGGATTTCTCCAATGAATTAAAAATACCTTTTGAATCTTATGACAAAAGGAAGAAAGTTAAAAATGTATCGTCACACAATAAAGACGCTGTGTAAGGTAACATGAGACAAAATGGACCTTGACCTAGTGAGAGTTCTAAGAATAACCACTCTAGTAGGACAAGTTTTTAGGTTGTTATTGATGCTCTACTAAAACTGCCAATTAATGACAATAACTATGGTCAAAAATTTGTATAAATTAATTATTTTATAGTAAAAAAATTAATACAATAACATGTAAACAAAATTATTTAAATCTCTAACGTCATACACACTGTTATAAAATGCCTAGATGTGATAAGTTAAAAGAAACCTTTGAGACCAATATAAATCAAATCACACGTACCATTTACAACATTAAAACTAAGTTATCATTGCAAACTGTGATTATTAATAAGAAAGTGTAACAGTTCCGCTATAAACACGGTTAGTGGCCCTGTAATCCGAGCGACCGTGGTGTTTCCTATTTTTTGTAGCTGCCCGAAGCGTCTCCATTATTGAAAATTATTTATTTTAATGTTATAAAATGGAAGCATCGTTTATTTATAATTATGTAAATATAGACAGAAAAAAAAGTAACAAACCGACTCAAAACTCCAATACACTTTTTATATAGCAATGATATTAAAATTTTGTTTTATCTCTCTCTTTGATGTGGTTTGCTATAAATAGACCAAAAAAGTTCTCAAAAAGGTTCAATACTAAAAAAACTCCATGGCGACAACTCAATACATTGGTTTGAATCAATCAACACAACATGAAAATGATAACTCACACAATAATAACATGAACATAACTGTACAAATCATTAACAAGCACACGCAAACACGATGTTAATGATGCGGGTAACCACGCTCAAGAGTACATTGAAATTTCAACGCTTCCAGCAATGTTGAAGTATATCATTGTTTTTATTGACATGATGCAGACAAGAAATTTAACATTGAAAAATTAAATTACATATTATTGCAGATTAAATATAGCTGCATTAGCATAAACTTGATTCTCAATTTTTTTGCAAAAGCCAATGTTTTGAGGGTTGATAAAATACAAATTTCTACCACGTCAGAAAAACTAGGGCGCGGCAACCTTACGCGAGTTTGCACAAGTGTACCTAACTGTTTACTTGCTACAGGATTATGTGGCGTTAGATGTTCTTAGTCACTTTTGAGAACTGATACTCGAAGTACCAACATTAAAAAGGCAATATTTTTTCACTAACAAAGATAAAAACCATTTTAACAGCCTTTATTCTGATATTTGAGAACACGGAGGTGTAAATAATCAGGTAACTAAATGGATATTCATGAGATTTGATACAAAAGACACTTTTAATTCAAAAAGCCTTTGTAATAAGTAAATCCTAGCTGTAGAATTTGTAAATACATTTACTAAAAAGTTTGTTAAAGATTAACAAACATCGTATAAAGCTTGTACCAAGTTATGAATCACTATGGAGTTTGTTTTAAAGTGCTTCAGTTTTATTGACAGTTATTAACAGGAACACGGAGGCTGTGACCTCCTTTCGAAATACCTCGCGGTCTATGTATTTAAAGTAAGCTAACTCTGAACTGCAAGTTAAAAACGACGACCCAATTTCTTTGCTGCGTTGGTTTGAATTCAAATGACAATGCAGCCCAAAACATCTGTGTCGAAACCTAAACGTTGCACAAAATGCACAAGACATAAAAACCGAATAAACAAACTTGGTTATCGTTTTTTAATCAATAAATAAAAAACTGAAGACTTGAGCTTAGAGTCTTAGAAACGAAGTACTCGTAAGCGGCCTACCAAACATGACCCCATGGCTTAACATCCAAAGCGAACTATTTCTTATTAGATTAAAAAAAGAAATACGCAGCATAGACAAGAGTATTCATTCCTTTATAACAATGAACTCAAAGAAATCATGAAAAAACGTGATATAAGAAAAAAGCCTATAACAAGAGATGCTTTCAATCCGTTCCAGTCGACTGCTATCGAAAATTATAAAAAATCTTTTATCAAAATTGTATATGTGATTACGTTACACCATTAACTTTACCGTAATAGTTATAAATAGCAATTATTCTGGTCACGCATGATCGCCACTGAACGTATAGTCATCGACACAAACTCGGATCTCTTTCTATAGATCTATTAAAACCTCATTGCTCTCGAAAGTTAAACGCAATAAGGAACTATTGAATAATCGACTGAAGATTGTCATCATAACTGACTACGTGATACCTGTAATAACTAAATCGTTACATTTGAGATGAAAGAGTGATGAGACGGTTTCATGTTATAACATTTACGACATAACTATTTGAAGTTTTATCAACTAGCATAAATTACTATAAGCCTAAAATGCGGATTACCCATCTAATTATGGATGTTCGTCCTGAAATAGCTGATACAAAATATTATGTTCATATACATCTGAGGCAATACAACCGCGGATAGACCTGAGCCTCGTTCAAATCTCTCCACTCCGGTCTTCTTTAGGTTTTTTGCTTCCTTGACGCTGATATTCTTAAGATCGTCTTAGCTTCGGTCTAACATTTGCTCTACGTCCATCTTAGTCACTAACAGGCATTAGAAACTCTGCAATCATCCACGCGTGTCGCATTCCTACCCAGCGCAGAAGTTTAATGTTTATGATATTGAGTGGAAGTCCAATGTTTGGCTCTATCAGAATCTACCGGCCGAACAATATATTTAGGGCCTGTCCCACTGGCTGATAGAGGCTCAGATAGCTTAAAAATGACGTCACTGTC
>LD699455.1:8100984-8114090 GCA_003118335.3 Papilio memnon
GAGAATTTGACAGATGTTAACAATAACGTTTTTATCATTTCATGCGGATGAAGTCGCACGGGAACAGCTAGTTCAAAGATAATGAAAGGGATCACAACATGTTTTGTACAGTTGTTTTTCCAGTGTAAAAGAGCACTTTTCCTATTCAGCAGAATAGGAAGTATTGAAAGAAGGTCGGTCGATGCTCCAGTGCTCAATGCACCGGGCTTCCGGCGTGTAATCCGCCTGCCATACCGGGCCGGCCAGTAGTTAACCCCATACTAATAGGTTTATAGTATTGTGGCTTCCCTACTCGGAATGATAGACCTCGATAACTTAATGATAACTGAGTTAAATGCAATTAAACGCAAAGTACTATAATTACAAAACAAATTACGATTGCATTTTTCGTCTGCGTTTTTGGTATTGACTTTGGTAGGGGTGATAAGAATGGAACTAATTGTAGGGATAGAATTAACTCTTATAACATCAATAGGCGCGTTAAATCGGATCGAAGCAAAAATAATTTCAAAGTAAATACCTATCCATTTATCAGAGTGGTTTCGACTGCATATTGTCCCTATAATTCTCTTTGAAAAAACGGAGACAACAATATAAGTCATGAAGTCAAAAACGATAGAGAAAGAAAGAGACACATGATGTTTTGGGATTGCGAAATAGTTTCAGCCATCCATGTTGTAGGCAATCTCGGGTATCGCGTACATGTACGCGGAACATGCTTGTTCAATAGATGTATTCTGATGTTATCTCACTACAATTCCGTATCAAATCTAAGGTGTTGTAATGCCCTACTTTTCTTGTTATACGAGATATTTCTTTCAACATCCGAAGAAAATATAGAAAATCTATTCTATAACTTAAAATTGTAATTGTCGGAATCAGAGTCTCTTAAAGGTAATTTAAACTTATCCTTAGTGTGGATACTTCACACTGAATTTACACTGAGGCTTAAATAATGGTACCTCACTAGTATCGTTCGATTTTTCTAATTAACTTATCTATTGTTTAGTGCACGCACGATTTAACCCGACCGCAGTTGAGGCAAACAGTAACAAATTAACAATTTCAACGAAAGTTTTGCGAAACGTTTCGTTCTCACTTTTATGACGAAATTGATAGATAACTCTTAAAGGTAGTGTTCCGGAAATAACGGATTTTTGTCTGGAAAATTATTCTTTACTATAAGCTGCCAGCATCATTACTTGGCATTTTTCTTTCTTTTTATTTTTTTTTATTATTTATCCTCGTGAATAAAGGAATTAATTTAATTCAATAGACAAATTTTTGCTTTTTCCTGCACATTCAAAGTAAAACATCCTCTATAAAGTTTTGAATGTTTATTGTTAAACCTTAGGAATAATTTACAAATGTAATTTGAACTTGTAATTGGCCATTTACAGCGTAAATTATTGTCTCTTGCGATATTTTCAAAGTTCATGTCAATTACCTTGCTAAGTGGGTCATAGAATGTCTGTATATTAAAATACATAAGTTTAAACTATAAAGAACATATGTTTCTGATTTAAAGATGTAACTTAATACATTATGTATGTTGGCAGGATTGCGTGCTCTGCGAAATTACCAATGTCGTTCTGAAGGTCACAAAACGACTGGATCTAGACCAGTTTCTTTTAAGTAATAATTTTAAAATTCAATCGACACATCGAATTTTAAATTCGGTGATACTTTCTAAATGTTTTATAGCGGCCTTGATAGTTTCGATTGTTTTAAATTATGCACACGTTTAACGTAGTGAAATAAATACGTTTTTATAATTATACTTTTCATAAAATGTTGAACGTTCTATGCTCTTAATATGAGCGTCGGTGGCTCAGTGGTTTAAGCACTTAACTTGCAATCTACAGGTCTTGGGTTCGAATCCCGCCATGTACCAATGTGATTTTTTTATTTTGCATATCTATATAGTTTACCCGATCTTCTTACGGTGAAGGAAAACATCGTGATGCAACCTGCACATATCAGCGAAGAAATTCAAAGATATGTGTGAAGTCAACCAACCCGCAGTGGGGCAGCGTGGTGGACTAAGGCCTAGTCACTCTAAATTAGGGTAGGCTCCAAGCCCCTCGGTGGGGAAGAGAGCTGGTGATGATGATGCTCTTTATTAAATTAAAAAGAAACAACTGCCGGTTTAGTTGAAATTACCTAAAATGTCCTTGATTTAGAGAATAAGTGACAATATTTTTTTTACAGAAAAAGCATCAACAACTCGAAAACACCATATCCTACTTGTAGCGGAAAAAAGAAACCGATGACTAATAATAGTAAAATAGAACATAAGTTTATTATGTTCTGGTCTGGGAAAATCCAATTAGCGATTTCCAATTACTGAAAAGCAAAACAATTTTCGAGATAACATTCTAATTAATATGTAAACCGTCGCATCTCATGTTTTCCAACAAAACTGGTGACTATCGCATGTCAATCTAAAGTAAACTTTAATGTACCACAGATAAGGTTTTTAATAAACAATCAAGTCTGTTATCATAATGCAATCCTAGCAAACTTCGTCTATGAAATTACTTACGGCTTATTTCCATGGCTAAAGTGCTCGCGATGCAGACACCCATTGTCACACGATAATAGTATCTGTATGTATTATTAATAAAAACTACACTTCGATAGTTATTTATAAAATTACAACAGTTTTGAATCAAAAGATTAGAAAACAACAGAATTGTCCACCGTTATTCTCGCTATTAATCGAGTTCGACATTGATATTTCCAATAGAATCCTATTAGTTTTTTTATCGGAAACCGGTACAAAGAAGCCACATAAGTCACACACTTCCGATAATTTAATTAACAATAAAAAATCCTTTAAAACAAAAACTTGAAAATTGACATGACACTGATTCTCGTGTATTAGGTTATTAAACTAGTCTTTCACAATTATTAGAATCGAAGCAAGAACACATCCACTCAACGTGAGAGTCAACATCGGACTGCGGTGAAGGAGATTGTTGTGCGCTTTGCTAACAGCCAGCGGTTCTCAAACTATACGCGACAATACAATTAATGATAAAAGGATGGCAATGTAAATATTTAATAACGATTATATTTTAGTTGATAATTCACATGTCACAATTTAATTTGAGGGGTATAATTAAACTAGCGTCAGTGCAAATTTTTTAACCGAATTCCCAAAAGAATTCGTCTGTATTTTTTTAAACTAGTCAAATCAAATTGTTGCTTGTTTAAGGAGCTACAATTTGATACGCCCAAAAACTGAAGAAAGGTTGTGTTTACTCATGTTTTTACATTAAATTTGTACGAATATTTAATAAAAGCGAACTTGGTGTAATAAAAAAAATCGATGTAATAGAGATAAAAAAGTAACTCAGAAAATCATCAATTCTACTTTCTAAAGACATTAAAAGTTTGACAATCACTGAGTTTCTCGTAAAAAAAAAATATCTTGTACAATTTTAATAAAAGCGTATGCTTTTGTACAACAAATCAAGGTTTTATCTTTGTTAATACTAAGAAGTACTCGTAAATATAAATATTATTTTATACGGCCTCCGTGGATTTTAAATACATCCCCCATCCTTGACGTATACGAATTCATAATTAAATGTATTTTATACGCCATTTATTTTAATTTATATTAAAAAGGTAGAGATGGTCACAAGATTACATTTTTTTATACAATAAGGTGGCAAGCGGCAACCTAAATCCGCCGAAATGGCGAAGCGACTGCTGCCCATAGACATCCGCAATTGCAGATGCGTTGCCTACCCTAAATCGACGGAGGAGGAGACACACATAAAGAGGATATTTCCCTTTATTATGCGTCTCATCCGCCGTCTAATCCACTTGCCCATCCAAACCTTTCCTTATGAGGAAGGGGTGGAACGGGAAAAAGGCTAAAATTGGGCCTCCGGTACCACACTCATCAGACTGTACGCGGAGTTGCTCCTGCTGCACGCCTGTCTTCTGTGTGGTCGTGGTATTGCACCGGGCGAGCCGACCCATTCGTGCTAAGATGTTAAAGCGGGCTCTACCACTGTTAAATTATAAGCTTAAAGATTTTCGCGGACACAATTTAAAAAATAAGACTATAATCTGTTAATCTCAAACTTGTCTTGACCGTAAGATATTGATAGGTCGTCATTGCCTTTCTATTTACAATTATAGAAAATCATTCAATGTTTTAATTCCAATGCACTTACAACAAACAATAACACTATATCTTCAATGCATCTAATAACTCATTCTAGACACGGAGATATAAACATATACGAGTATGTTTACAAGTACATTTTTACTCTAATATAGAAGAAATTAAACAGCTTCTTCAAATCTAATACTGTTGTCTATGGTATAAAAAAAACTGTCAAGATGAGATTTTTCGCACGTCAAAAGGAACTGGTTGTACCATTGCTGTAATATTTAGTGAAATAAAGGAATTATTAGAAAAACAAAAACAATCTTTTGGATTGGAATTTCTTCAACTGTCATTAATCGTTAAAATAACAGACCATCCAGTATAATCTACTTATGGCCGGTTTCCCAGCTACGTTTAACTCGTTAGTGCTCGTAGTTCTACAATAATAATAAAATGCGTTTCCGAACTACGTAACTTGACTTTTACTCCGTTGAAAGAGGTCAATGTCGCTAATAAATCGCTAGGTAATGACAAGATAAGTTGAAACGTCAGAACCTCAGCATTAAAGGAATTCATTTGTAACTTTTCCAAACATATATTCACAAAATTGTCAAGCAAATCAGCTAGAATAAAACCTGACGTAATACGTAATTTAACTCTAACGCCATTTGATTCGTTAAATTTTCGCAGTAGTGATAACATTAGTGTAAATTATTAGTGTGGATCAATACGAGATGCTCTGTACTGAGACGCCAAGGCGCCGCACAGACCTATATTTTCGTCTGAAGTCTATTACATAACTTTTGTGACCTAAATCTCAATGTATTAGAGGATAGAATGCTTTCACTTTGTAGAATAATGTTCACTGTAAGGTAATATAAATTGATGCTTTTATATACTAATATTATATTATAAGAGGAAAGATTTGTATTTTTGTTTGTATTGAAATAACTTAAAAACTAATGGGCCGATTTTAAAAATTCTTTCACCATTAGAAAGGTAATTTATCCGTGAGTAACATAGGTTATATTTTTTTTAATATCACGAAGGCGAAGTCGTATTTTATAAAGTGTGCTATGTGCGTAGAACGGATATAGTCACAAGATGCTTTGTAAAACTTTCTTTGTTTTCTTTAAAAAAATACGACACTGCAAAACTAGTGACGCACTTAATTTGTTGGAAAGAATCTTGTCTCTGCAAGGTCGTGATGAAGTGAAGCGAATGTGAACAATATTGCAATACGAGCTGTGACGCAAAGAGGTTTGCTAAGCCAAGTAGTTCCTGTTCGACTACGATTAAGGCCACATAGAGTGAATTATTTTTAAAATGTTGCAGTCGTTCATTTTGATGAGCTTCAGTTTTTATATTTTTTTGTAATAGGATCTTCTAGTAGCCCAATACTTGTAGGTTTAATTATATGACTATTGAATCTTAATTAATTTATGCAATCATTCAAGAGCTTTATCAATCCAATATATTGCTATCAGAAATGGCGGAACCACTTGATAACTATTAACATTTGATATAAGATTTACCTGCCCAGTCGCCTACATAGCTTGTGCACACAATACACGTGGCACGTATATTTGTTTAGTACGTACATATTTAAATTATATAACAAACAAAGGTTTATTTTAAACATTAATTGTATATGTCTAAAAAACTCAACATTTTAATCCTTTCCGACATATTATTTTGCTTTTATTTACTACTAGCTGTTCCGCGACTTCGTCCACGCAATATTAAGATAAAAAGCCTATAATATGCCCGTCTATGTCAGCTACCCTTCAGTGAAAGTTCGGTCGAAATCGGCCCAGCCGTTTGGGAGATTATCCGGAACAAACGCGGCTTGCGGACAGACAGACAAATTTTTTATAATGCGATTTTCGTTATCAGCAACGCAAATATGTCATCTTCCCGAATACTGGAATTTTTCTTTTGATATTACAAACAGACACTCCAATTTTATTATATGTCCACTCCATATATCCACACTCCAATTTTATATAGATATAGAAGATCAAGGCAATTTTTCTGAAACGGCTGTAAATTATTACTTGAATTAATTGAGGTAATTGCACTAAAGGGTTTTGTATCGACCATAGTAATACTTAGTAATGCTAGTATTTTGTTATAGTTCACGCTATCGTCCTTAGAACCTAGTGTTACATCACGAGGCATTCAAGCACAGCACGATCTAGTTTCGTAACGCACCTCACAATGGGGTAATAAATATTACTCGTATATACCTTTCAAGAAACCATAGGCTCCTATGCAAATAGAGGTAACACAGAATTGCAGTTTTTACGAGGTATATTAGTGTCATCATCACCAGCTAGCTCACTATACGTCCCCACCGAGGGGCCCGGAGCCTACCCTAAAGTTAGGGTGACTAGGCCATAGTCAACCACGCTGGCCAAGTGCGGGTTGGTTGACTTCACACATATCTTTGAATTTCTGTTCCGATATGTGCAGGATACATCACGATGTTTTCCTTCACCGTAAGAACGTCGGGTAAATTATGTACGTATGAAAATTCGAAAAATCGAAAAATCACATTGGTACATGGCGGCGGGATTCGAACCCAAGACTTGTAGATTACAAGTCAAGTGCTTAAACCACTGAGCCACCGACGCTCTATATTAGTGTATTTTAATAAAAAAGATAAAAATAAAGAAAATAAAGTCAGGAATACTAAGTTTTATTATCAGAAAGATCAAAAACATTATTATGCCTTATACTAGACTGCATACTGAACTTTTTGTAAACACTGATGAGAAGTTTTGTTTGAGTATTATTTTAGACAGTGATACATAATTTAAAAACGCGTACACATGTTCGTAATTCTATAACGTTTCTCAATGGACTGTTTTTTTTTAAATAACAATTTGTGGTTTAATTTTTCTTCGCCGCTTCAATCATCGTAAATAGTCAATGATCTTTAACTAAGGAAAAATAAATTAGCAAAACGCTTAGAAAACACTGAAGTCTGCTTCGGTGTGAAGAGTAATTTCTTCTTAAAGGAAATAGGTACAGGATTGGGACTCCGGGAAAGGATTAGAATTCTGGAACAAGGGTTAAAAAGTTAGTTTTCAAACATAAACTTTTTTATATCTCCTGATTTGGAATTGAATTGGACGAATTGGTGAAACTACCGCAGCCCACAGACATAAGAAATTGCAGGTGCGTTTCCTACCATTAAGCCACGGAGGAATGAACAGAAAGAAAATATTTCCTCTTCCTATGCGTTCCCTCCTCCGTCAAATTCAGTTCCTACTCCCACTCTTTGTTATAAGAAAAGGATTGGAAGGGAAAGGAACTAAAATAAAAACTGTCTATTTTAGTCCATATTGCATTTTCCTCAAACGGATTAATTTTTAATTAAAGGAAGCAATAATATAAAACTTTCACATCTTTGCGTAGTTATAAAACGGATATCCACAAATGATATAATATTGTGGGAATCCTATCGTTCTTTTAGTTTAATAACAAGCGAATTTTATAATTGAGAAAAAACCGGATAACGTTACAACCTTTACCGGTATTTCAGATCGTGGGATAAAATAGTAATTCATTAATACACGCCTGCCCTCTATCTGAATAAGAAAACATTGGTTATTGTATTTTACTGACGATAGATGGCGCTGTATTATGTTTAGCAAGGAGAGTGTGATTGTATCAAGACGTTTCAAGTAGTAGTATAGCGTACTCACGGTATGTGCGCGAGTAGGGCGTGGGTCTGAGCGGGCGGCCGCGCTGGATGGAGGCCAGCAGCTGCTCCCTTGGCGTGGTCTCTCTTCGCGGCGGCGGTAGCTTACGTTCCGAGGCCTGATCAAAAATTAGATATTTATCATGACAATTGGTATCGAAATAAATAAACAATAAACTTTTAACAATAAAATTTTATTTTTCCTACATTTCTGTTATTTTTGTGGAGTTAAATCATATCTTCCTTACCTTTCTGAGTGGCGGCCTACTTCTAATAAATTCGAGAATCATCGCATGAGCGTCCTTCTTCACACTGTTGACAGAAACAAAAGTTACAACATTGTTGAGACCTTTTTCTGTAATCAAGTTTACATTTAAGCATTACAATTTTATAAAAGTATAGGACATTCAGTAAAAGCTTGGTATCAAATATAATAAAAAAATAGAAAAATTGCAGGTATACCTCTGAGGAATTGATCCATCCACTTTTCTTAAAGTATATCTTCTTGATCTAATATCATCCATTAGTATTTCGTACGGCGTCAGCTCGTACTCGATGGGGGTTCTGGAATAGTTGACCTTCTTCAGTTTCACCCCCATCCGCAGCTCTCCGATCACTTGCATCCAGAAACGCGCCTGGGATAATAAATAGCAATAAACAGTTATAATTGTTTGCTAGAAAATTAATACAGGCGCTTCCGATGATCAACACAAAAAGCAAAGAATATGATTTCAGCAACATTTAAAATTGAAATAGTACATGCATGTTATAAGGCATGATAATAAAATAAAAAATAACATCAATGCAAATTGATATTGATTAAAGCAATGTTATTTTCAGCACTATCAGTTACATACTTGCAAAGCTCTCCAAATCCTTCGGTTTGACTATAAAGGAGATTAAACGAAGATTTACATTTATGGTATACAGATTATCGTGTTTTTATAATCATTATATTTCCGTTGAGTAGTTACTCAATTAAAAATAATTTAGACCTCGAAAATCCTTGAAACGGGCATAAAATTAGGGCTGCTTTTAGACCGCTATAATAGAGGTCACGGACAACAGCTGTATTAAATATCAACGTACTATTTTAGTACAGCCCGTAATAAATGTTCAGTGACATTTTGTCCCGTTTGGTTCACGTGTGGTTGAGATACAACAATGCAAGATTGCAATATTATAAAATGGCTTAAAACAACTTTGTTATGCATTAAATTCAAATTAATATTTCACATTTGTTCAAGAAGTTTCGTACTTCGTTCGTTAGAGTTTAGAATTATCGTCAAAAACAAAAAATACTTAACAAAATTATATAACATTTCCTAACAAAAGATTCTATAAAAATTGTTATTTTATTTTAAGCGCCTTCGTAATCGCCCGGAAAACAACTAAACCTAATATAAATATTAGCGTACAAGGAATGTCCATTAGCGTCCACCAGGTGACTCCTGCGTTCACACGGCCATTCGCAATTAATTCACCGCCGGATTCCTAGATCATTGTCCGCCATTAATATTACATGGTTCATTACACACGCATTCGCGCGCTTTTCATAACCTATTACCTCACTGAATTTAAACTACTTACAACTATCTTATAGTTATTTTTTAATAGTAAACCGTATGTTTAAGTATCAGAGTTCTTTTTCCAATACAATAATTGAACAATTTGAATAGATATATGCAGTACGTGTTATATACTTTTTGCGACATTGCAAAACGTTTTTTTCGGCCTTGAATACAAATCGATGAGGATTTGCATTGCAGGCCTTTGAACTTGAGACATGTGGTGACATGTCAATTTGGGATCTAAAACAAAACATTAGAAAACTTGACCCGCAAGTTAAAAAATGTTTTTTAAATATTCAATTGAAATCGAATAAAGTTTTATTGAAACCACTATTATTATATTTAGTACTAGCTTTCGCCCGCGACACCGTCCGCGTGGAATTAAAAAAAACAAAAGTGAGTAGCCCATGTGTTCCTACAGACTATCCTCTACATCTATGCCAAATTTTATCGAGATCCGTTCAGTCGTTTAGGCTACAAACTCTAACAAACATCCATCCATCCATCTAAACTTTCGCATTTATAATATTAGTAAGAAGTAAGATAACTGCATCATTTTCTCGTTATTTTCTTTAAGTTACCAGAAGGCACTTAAGTTGTTTATTTACGTAACCTCTTACGATACGCAAACTACCTGGAAAACGGCGAAGTGTACCGAAGCTTACTTATGTCACTTACTGAATTTGTACTGCAGTTATAATAGTTTGTCTCAGCTTAGCTTACACTAAGTTATGTCACGACCGATTAGCGTATTTCATATTCCTAGTTTCCTATATTTATATTTCTTTAAACTATAATCTTTGTGAAACTCTTCTACATATTCAGAACTTAAGTAAATTTCTCATACAATCAAGTTAATCATTTGGTACTAGATTTATTGAAATAGACAGTGTGTTTTGTATCAAGACTACTGGGTAAAGTACTACACTTTTGGTATAGCATTTTTTTGATTTGGGATATAAACCTCACAACGTAATCCCAGTTGCAGTTGTCCTAAACGTACCCAGTCTGAGAAGTGCAACGTATCCAGATGTGTGGCGGAATCCTCCGCGGCGCCCATGTTCCGCGCGCCGCCGACGCGCACACGCACCAGGAACGAGGCCAGCTCGAGCGCCTCGGAGAGCAGCGCGCGGCACACGGCGCGGTAGTGCGCGCCCGCCGCCTCGCGCGCGCTGCGCCCCACGCCGCCGCAGTGCCACACACAGCGCTGAACAAACAATTGCTACATTAATACACTAAAACCTCAAATATATCAGTAAAACAGAGTTATAAAAAAATATTTAAGTATTTTATTTATTCTCTATATCATTTGCACTTTACCCAGGCAGCAGTTACACCCAAATTATCCAATCGCTACAGAACTCTGCTGCCTGGTCTTGCGTTACGAATTTATATTTAATTTCGTTTATTATTATTGTTGAATCATGTTTATCCGAATGTTGTAATATTGCATATGTGTAAAAAATAAAGTCAATAAAAAAAAAGTAAGACAAAGTAGTATTTGGCATGCCAGTTACTAGCTCAATGTCACAATACAAAATGTCTACGAGATCGTATGAGGTGAGAAGTCAGTGTCAAGTTTTGTACCCCATCTCTTTCCTTCAAATTACTTGCACATTTCTGTCAAAATATGGTAACTAGCTAATTATCATTGTTTTCCAGATCTTTATCAATACAGAACAATAAAACCTATAAAACTTGCATCGTTAGAGAATACAATTTGCAATACGCTTTCTAAATGTCGTCAACAATTATTTGACATTAACCGATACTGCACATCTCCACAGATAAGATAATATTTTTAAAATTAACAACGTCCTTTGTATTGATAATATGCTAATCATAATTACGATAACATTATACAAAATCTGTCAATTTTAAGTAAAATACTCTACCGTAAAGTCACAATGATTCCGTGATATATTTGAACGATTCAGACTTGAAGTATGAACCCTTAAAATAACTTGAATGTAGGCCACATTTCTAGGTTAAGCTGGACTTGTGTTTTCTATGCAAGCTATTCAAAGGGTTGAGTTTTATTTCAAACAACTGTAATCTAAATCACTTTAAATAGACGAACGACGAAAAATAACAACTAGTCCTTATCACATATACGAGTGATCTACACGTATAGGTTAATACAAAATATAACCGTAGCAATGTAAGACAAGACAGGGTTAACCTTTAGTGAATTATTAATGCTATCAAGATATGACCCACATCATGTACGCATGTCCCGGTGAAAAGCGGACAGAATTTATCGGAGCTGTGTGACTATGTGATATATATTTAAAACTGTAACGATAAACCAGTGCTCGAGTTTCACAAAATTAATATCGAATTATTGAGTTTGTGAAGCGAAATAAAAATCTACAGATAATTATATACACGAAAAATGTGTCACCGCGAATAAAATAAATACATCGACACTTTTAATAAAATTAAAATTTGATAACATCTTATTTTACGTATGTATTATAAATTATAGGTTAGGATTTGGTTATTTATGATAGTAAACACTAAAATAAATTAGAAGATTACATCAAAACTTACGTTTGTCAACGCGTACGTAGAATTTCGATTGACACAAGAACGTAACGAGAAAAATAAACTAAGAGTTTTCTGACGATTACCAGAATCTTTTACAGAAACCCTTATCCTCTCAAAAACAATACGTAAAACAGTTAAAAACGTAATAAAAGAGACGAAACACAAGAAATAAAACATTTCAACATAAAGAAACATCACAAACACAAATTAAAATCGAATACATCAGAAGACATCCATTTTACACACAATTTTTAATCTACCTACATTATTTGTTAAAAACAGCTTGTTAATGAACAGATTATAAAAAGGGTCAGAGTATAATTTTTTCTATGAACATTGCCTAAATATTAAAAAATCAAATTATTTATTACGGACTTATAAGATAAGAAATTATGGTTAACTAACTGTTGCTCGCGATTTCGCAAGCATTAAATTAAAAAATATAGCCTATGTTACTCACAGATAAATTACCTTTCTAACGTTAAAACAATTTTTAAAATCGGCCCACTAATTTTTGAGCTATTTCATTACATACAAAAATACAAATCTTTCTTCATTATAATATTAGTATAGATGTGGACAATAATACAAAATGTATTTATTATTTTTAACTATACTATCAAAAGTTCGATATAAATAACAATTAATTTAATTAAGTTAGCGATAGAAACAAGTGAAAGGCTATTAAGTATAACTAATTTATTGCGCTTTTAGATACGCGAACACAGATGTAAGCCAGACAAATGTATCAACATCCACGCATTTAAGGCAAATTAGCAAACCTAATCGACACTTTACTTTCATCGCCTTAAAAGTATTGTCTTAACGATATAACTACACAACATCATATTATACAATAAAACAGTTTTAAGTTCTAAGAAATTAAATTGTCTGAGATTACTAGCTCGTTAATCAGTCATTAAATTAACAAAAAAATAGAAAACATTCCGAAATCGAAACTGTCCAAGTGTGTAGGATGTAATGTTTATTGGAAAGAAAGTGATGTTGATCGCTTGTTTGTTGTTTTTGTCGAAGTAGATTTTCCGTGAGAGAAATTAATGTGATTCACAGTTAATAACATCATCACCAGCTCACTATACGTCCCCACCGAGGGGCTCGGAGCCTACCCTAAAGTTAGGGTGACTAG
>LD699455.1:8135917-8148559 GCA_003118335.3 Papilio memnon
AATCTCACTTTTAACTTTAAGAATATAATCGCAATTGCATTTCAAAATGATATTATAGTTCTTGTACAAGAAAAAAGAATATATATGCTTTTCTTCTCCTTTTGCGTAAGAGCGTAATGCCTATACAAGTAAACAACATAGATAATCTTACATAACGTGCTTACAGCATTAAAAGCGTTTTATTATAAACGTTGCACATTAAATAGTCGAACGTATATTGTCCCTGCATTCGGCCGCGTGGGCGCATTATATAGCAAATTGAACAATAAGCCAGTCTCGAAAGCAAATACTAAAGGACCAGTGGAAATAGCGAAGTAATAATTTTAAATCGTGAACTTTCAAAACAATTTCGATAAGTAGCGCATCGAGCTGGAGAACTATTGTGTTTGCGGCCACCGCACGCGAAATATTTTAATGTGAGAGTCAAAGGTTATAATGCAATATGTGTCAACTTAACTTTTACTAAGCTCGTAAAAGAAATCGAGGTAATCGCATACTTTGTAAGCTTTACAGAGATCAGAATTTTAGCAAATATTATAAAAATGTACAATCATTTTTTGTTAAAATTTAAATTAAATTTCCAATAATCTTTAAAGCACTTGACCGGCATTTATTTACTACTTATGTTCTATGAACTTAAATTAAATCTTCATACGAAATGTCTTCTCAATTACATTCATGTGAAAATTGCTCATTTATTTTATACCGATGTTTAAAATAACTTTATGCATATGAGTGAAATTGCATATTTGTTAGCTAGTTCGTGTCTGTAAGACGTGTATTGTACATTGTACTCGACATTTTGTGGAGGAAGTCAATCACTTTCTTCTCAACCCTACGCCGTGTACTGCAAAAACGTTTGCATCAATCTCCTACTTCGTTCTAATGCTCATATCGAATCCGAGCACCTTGAAAATAAATAAAGCTACGAGCACACCATTAGATATTTATAGCTTAAGATTTGTATTGTAGAACTCAAAAATCCATACCGTAAAATGAAAATTAATTGTGAAAAAAAACATACAGACGACTTGAGTACCTCCTTCTTTTGGGAAGTCGGTCAAAAAGTAGTTTTTATTCTCATAGAAGTTCTTTTTTACTATCCCGACTCTATTTTAGCTATTAAGAGTGGATAAAAAATTAATTTTGGGCAATATCAGTGTTTCGAAAAATTTTGTAAAATAATTCATATTAACTTTTTAACTCGATAGGTTATCCAAATAAATCTGATTAAAACTGTATTCAGTAAACTTGTTAAAGTTTCAAGCTAAGCTCGCTAGCTACTTTATAGCAAACTGTGTACATCATACTTTACCTCGTAACCTGTTTTCTCCCGTCACTAGCATCTCCGCAACATCAATCACTCTCCAAATAAAAACACCTGATTTGATTACTCATCATTAAACTATAGATTGTTACTTACACTACGCGCGAGTAAAAAGAAAATCAATTCGCCGTTTAGACTATTATCAATTTTACTTTCGTATTTACTTACAACGGACTAAGCCGAGATGTTCTGCAGAGAATGTTGAATTACAATGAGAGAGAAATTTGTGCATACAATTATGTTTAATGTTATTGAAATATTGATAGCTCATGAACGAGAGTTCCCAGAGGGGATTTAGGCAGAGAAAACTGACGAGTATTACTTAGTATCTAAATAAATTACTTTTTTGACTTTCTATTTAAAAATATTTATGTTGAAAGTTACGTTTTTATTCTTACAAATAACTTTGTAAATTGGTTTGCTCGTATAGATTCAATAAAATGTATGTTGTTAATAGAATCGGTACTTCCAACACGCAAACGTGTGATCACTGAAAGGCTCGCGTGACAAAACGACGGAAACATGGGAGGGCCGGTGGATTGTGAACAGTGCAATACTGTCGCCATGACATACATGTATGTGAAAATTGATTAGTTTATGCGTCAATTACGTGAAAACTAAAAATATTAACACAATTAACAGTAACAACAGGCTTTAAACGCATAGAATACTTACATGATCGTTTAAAATAAGGGCATGTCTGCTACAGACCTTGCTAGGGCATAAGTTCAGAAGCGTCAATATTCGCGTGTGCCGCTAACCCAGTTGTTACCGGTCGCAGCGAGAGTTTCGCGCGAGATCAACAATAAATATGGAAAGTAATTTGGTGAAAGAATTCAAATTAGCGAGGCTGAAGAGGGTCGCGGCTCCCGCACGTTATGCGGAAAGTGCCGTTACATCCTGACAGGTGGCAGGAGAAGCGGTAATTGCACACTCTTACTTTTCTTAACTTTCTTGTTAACGATAAAATATTGACAGCTTTGACAGTGGACGTTGTGTTAAGTATAGTGCGATATACTTATCTGGCCCAGTTGGGTAGTAAATTAAAACGCAAAGCTCTCAAGCCGAATTGCGGAAAATGCCAAAAGATTCTTGTCGGACTAAGGTGAAATTGTTATCATATTCTTTGTTGTGTGCCTTAGCTAAGTAATAGCTTTCAGAGATTATGAGAATGAGTTAGCATAGAGTATCTTAAGCTAGGTTTTTTGCGCGGTAATCAACACAACAAAAGATTATGTGAAACAATAAAATATATTATCGCATAAATTACGATCAAAGGTCAATGACATCTGGTTGATAACAGAAATATCTACAATTTTGTTTCAGAATATTATAAAAAAAATTACCTATTATTTGTAATTATTCAGCCGATGTGATTGAGATTTTTCATATAATGTTCTACTATAACCCGATAAAACAACATATAACATTCAGTTACTAGTTTGGCAACTAAAATGATGATATCATCGTTTGACACACAAGTCCACCGGACATTGATCAAACAGATTTCTAGATTATTCTAAAGAACTCATCAATATGGAATCTATATCAGCAATTGATTATTAATTCACGATACTCTTTGGGTCTATAAGTAATAACTTCCGCACTCAGAATGGTAATAAAGCAGTCCCTTAGTTTATTTATGGATACATCTGAGTACAACAGTTAACTTCTTTAAAAAAAATCATTAAATCATCTATGGACCATTACATAATTATTATTACAAAATATAAAACCTCTCGCTGCAGCCTTTAGCGATATAAAAAAAACATTCTCACGTCTTAGTTCAAATCTAAGAGGTATAATTTAATTTGACGCGGGTGTATTCTGAAAGTGTTTTAGGTCAAACATTATTGACGGCTATTAACCTATTATATTCATGCTTTTGTACGTTTAAATGAAAACGCGGCTCATATCACTTTTTTCGAAGTATTAAGGGGTCTAAAATAAAAAACAAAGAGTAAGTTTTAAACCCGTCTGTTATTATACATTTACAGACAAGTCTTTTAATGGATACAAA
Organism: Papilio memnon; assembly: GCA_003118335.3. Classification (NCBI taxonomy): domain Eukaryota; kingdom Metazoa; phylum Arthropoda; class Insecta; order Lepidoptera; family Papilionidae; genus Papilio; species Papilio memnon. Next base: position 8,139,265 of record LD699455.1, read on the forward strand.
CCATCTATAATTATAACTTGACTTTTATTTTATTTGCATAAAAATTACAGTTCGATGACGTATGTATCATTCAAAGCAGTGCAGCGAAGAGTGCTGTTGGGCTACCGACCAGGGCGCTGGACAGTAAGAAGCGCCAAAGTCAGCGAATTACACAGACTGTTAACCCCTTTCAAAGCATGGTAATAACCGTAGAAATTTGGCCTAGGGCACTAGTACCAATAAAACCTGTACTGTTTCAAAGCATCCTATAATACCTATTTGTATCACATTCCTTAAAATAACAACATAACAAACTACATCTTTATATTGATGTTTTCAATTATATTGCGAACACATAAACCTGTTGTAGAAACGGGTCGATCGAATCGAGCACAATTCGGGTCAATCGATCGCCGGCATCACTCCGTGTAGTTTATTTTACGCCACTGTGACACACATAGGACGCTTCTGATGCCCATAAATTCTCTCCCAATGATTGCCTCCGTACGTATCTCTCTCAACGTATTGCACGTTTGTAGTCCCTACTAAAATAATAAACTCGACTATCAATTGACCGTCAAGGTTTACCAGCTTGTTTTCACGGGGTACCATTTTCATTATAACTTATCCAAAGAATTCAAGATGTTTGTAATTGAAGACCGTCACAAAACATACGTTTAGAATGTGCGTGCGCCGTGTGACGTGTGCACGCGTCAGACGTACGGGCACCGCTTCTCTGCTTGATTTATTGTTTGACATTAATAACTTTAGTGGTAACACTTTAATAAAACTGTAGCGCTATTAAAATATTAAAGCAACCACATCATTGCATGAAAAGAGACAAAATATTGGCTAATTAGAAAACGTATGGGATACGCAGCTGCAGTTGTAATACATCACAATAATGGACATAACAGCTGATAACGGACAATGTCGCTAAAAGTTCACTAATACAAAAAAGTACAGACTTTATAAACATTCATAGAAGGGGATATCCGTAAATTCGCTTGCAGTTCAATTAAGCGCTACAAATAGATAAGCAGACTGTAATTGAATTGGCGTGTATGTGTTGTAATTAGATGAAAAACCGCGGAATGTACGAGGGTATCATCAAAGAGGCAGGTGAGCCGAGCCGGCCGCCAACTTGCGCGACATTCCAACGCATCTCCAGTTCTGCACGGGGTTGATACTTTAATAACAAATATACTGAGACCAATAGAATATCAGCGAGTCAAAATATCTTGCACACTAAGCGTGTAATTTTAATTTTTTTAAATATGACGAGTACTCCAATAAATTTAAACTTTAATACGAAACTTTTGTTATGTACTTGATAGTTTAAAGTTTCGATTAGAAACGTAAAAACGTACATAAATTAATTTATATTATCGTATATCGTACTTTATTTTACTTGTGATTCTGTCTATAAAATAACGCGGCAACCCTACGTAGAGTTTGTAATTTAGAACACACTGCGCGCGCAAAAACTGTTTTAATAACGATTACTAAGAAGGCACGTGGAACCATCGATGTTACATTTGGTAATAGAACAAAAAAATATTTACGTAGAGTTAAAAATAAATGCACCTGACTACAATGCACGTGCACTCTGCCACTTATAGTCATAATAAACATTTATCCATATAAAATGCAAACAAAAACTGCCTCGTTGCTTATACTTGTCTATGAAGGTATTAAAGTTATTACCATTATCCGTCTATCGTTAATTATGTCGACTAATTAACTACATTAAGTGTAATTTAAGGAATTTTGTATTCGAAAACACATTATATTGTGTGTGCAATATCTGGCTTTAGATACTTAAGTCTACACTCGAATATAAATAAAGATTTCCATCGATCGTTACAAGACGTACGACATCGGCTCGGCAGCATTTCATAGATACACCGATAGCCGTGGCATAGACAAAAGGAGCGAAAATAGATGTCAGACGCGATACCTGCCGATATCATCGACAAGAGACGACACAGAATGACCCGATAGAAAGTGCTTACACTGCCTGCAAATACCAAAACAACGTACCTTAATACGTATATGCATAGAAAGTTATAACACGACTAGTTATAGACTGATAGCCAAATTTTATATTTGTACAGAGTTGTACATGACCTTTAACATTGTTCAGATTATCGGGAGTCGGGACATTCTTTGATAAAATAAAATTTAGTAAAATCACGAACGTATAACTGAATTTAAAGTGGAATATCATTGCTATGATTACTAGCAAGCATTAATCTATTGACAAGCGAGCTTCATATTTCTAAGGAAAATTTCCTTGTATCCGGGGACATAATTAAAAAGCAATAAATCATATTATGAAGGAAAGATCTTAGCTAGCACGTCGATATCCCACAAGCGAGGGTTCAGTAGAAAATTAATTTTCTTCCGTCATTTTCACTCACCCTAGAAATTTACCGACCACCTTAATGTTATTTCCTAGCAATTTTCCAACAATATTAGCACATTAGTGACGTTTATTTTTTGTGGCGACTAAAATACTAATATTTTAAGCATATTTTTTTAGAACAAATCGATTTCACTGATCTTATCTGTAATTACTTAAGCGCATGTGAAACAACTGTCAGATTAAAAAACATTTGGGTCAAAAGAAGTCACGCCAAGAAATGTATTCGTATATCAATTTTTCCAAACTCATATAATATACATATTAATTCAGATAGACTTAAGAACAATATTAATCATTAAACATGACAATGAATTACAAATTCCAATTGAAAAACCAAAGGTCTCACAGTAGCGAGTTATCGTAGAGACGCGAAACCCGATCGAACATTCCAAATTATCACTTAAACGCCAATAACCGATCGCGAACGAACTTTTAACGGTCATCCGAAAACCGGTTTTGGTGTATCCAATCAGTGTCGTCAATGGATACAACCGGTTACGTCGGAACTTTAACATTATTATTATTACGAACGACGCAAATCATATGACCACATCTACGTGTGACTACTTCATTCGAACAGGTTCCAAAATCAGAATAAGCGGATAATTTGAAATTGGTCACAGACGCAAACTCGGTTAGAATGCTATAAATTAGTCCAAACCAATATTGAAAAATTAAAATAAAAAATAAATATACAGACGACTTGAGTACCTCCTTCTTTTGGGAAGTCGGTCAAAAAATAAATATAACCGATTACAATTCTGTCAATAAGTTTTGAACTATGTTAATTTTACATTATATTCCAGGGATTGTGTATTTTGGATGGTGAATTGCTTCAATACAAACGTGTAAATAATGAAAAAACATAAAATATATAGACATTCTGTATTCATGAACCGAAAAAATGGCACATCGATGCTAATTGTTTCTGCTACTATTGGTAGCAATTAATTAGTAGCACGTCGTTATAATTATTAATTTGTAATTAATTGGTCAGACTAATGGATTAACGAATTAATTTAGATATTTTAATGGTTTAATCGTTTTTATATATTTACTTTTTTGCTATAAAAAATTATAATAAATATATACGAGTAAAAATGTCCTAATCTTTTCCTTAAACATATAATGAGTGAGAAGATCTATGACTTGCAAATGATTAAAAAAAAACAGTAATCAATTTGGAATTCTTCGTAAAAAAAATGCTCAAGATTTGCATTTTAAATTAAAAGTAAAAAAGAATTTTATTCGTTAGCTATTGAGACATCGCAGGAAATGTGGAATGCAAGCATCAAGGCGTAAACACGATTTATCTTTTTTAGCCGAGAAGAAATTTCGAATCCGGTGAGTTCTAATTATCAAATTTATTAAGACATATTGTTTTCTCTATTTCTCCAAAGAGAAAGCGAGATGGCAATACGTTTCAATACAAGCGTTTCGACAATGAAAACCCATAGTCATTGTCATGTACTCTAAAGTTACGGACGATATCCCTGAATTAAAATTGACATAAAATATTGAAATACAAGGAACCAATAAATATGGATCCTTGACAATCGACAGTAAACAAAGTAGGAAACAGACTTTGTGGCTTGTCACTCGATCTACCATGTAGCCACGTGGACTGGCCGCGGAAACCGCAGGGCAGAGCTGAATCGGTCTATGCACATTCAATATCATATGAATAGATTTTCATGTAACATGTGACAAACAACGTTCATACTCAGATCATCACCAGGTAACTATAGAGACACCCAAGGAGTTTGAGATCTCGGATCCTAAACTAAGTGATGTATGATCAGGCCTTAGTCAATCACATTGATTGCGGGTTGGTTAGATACTATGTGAAACACATTTTTAATTTGTATAAGGTCCTACAAATCTATGTATACTTAGTGGATTTTAACACTGTTTAGTTACGGTATATGTCTTGGTGTTGTATTCGTTACTACGATCGAATCCTAATCATAAATAATGGAATTTTGATAATTTTGTAATCTTCCGACAAACCTGTCGTCAGAATGCATATAAGAGGGCGCGGTCACCGTTATTAACACGATGTTCAGACGCGGCCCCGATTTGAATCTAACTGTGCCGATGCCAAAGGTCTCCATTAGTATATTTTAATAAACGACAAAACGATGCCGAAGTTTTGTTTCGCAGAAAACGAATCGAATGAAATTGCATTAATACTAATTGATGTTTCGATTATGACACTTTTATGCATTTAATCCGATTAGGAATTGAGTTCGGTGTAAGATTTATGTAACACAGTTTTCTAATTCTCAACTTAGATACTTCTTGTTTTAATGAAAAACTATACTAAGCGGTAAATACGTTATACCGATAAACAACAAGTCATTTGTAAGTATACAAGACTAGCTGTTCCCATGCGGCTTCATCCGCGTGAAATTATAATATAAAAACTTTATTTCATTGTTTACTACATTTGTCAAATTATCAATTGCAAATGCCAAAATGACTTGACATGATGACAAACCATAGCAATCTTGCTTCCTTGATGTTGGCAGCAACTTATGGTGTCTTTCCCACATTAGGGTTTATATCCAAAATATTTACCCCCTAAGTTTAATGACGTGAAAATATATAGCCTAAAGCTAGACGTAAGTGTAGGGCTTTTTATTAAAAAATGAATTATTCAAAAACATGCTGTAATTGCTGACATCTTGGGCAACAAAGATATAATAAAGCGTAACACACACTGTGTTTACGCTTTATTATATTTATTATATTAGTATAGAAGTATAGATAATTTAAAAATTTAAACTTTCCACATGAGTACATCGAATCCTGAATTAACAAACCGTCCCGCATGACGCCTATCGTTCAACGCCTTGTATAAACAAAGTGAAACCTATAAATGCAAATACAATGTCCTTATCTGTGTACTAAACGGGAAATTGTTGCTATAATGGGTGCCGCATAATTCTGTACGTAATCTCTTAGTCGGCATCTGAACATCTAACACTTGCAACCGCCTATCTTCATGACCATATGTGTATTTATTCTGCCTTCCTGCACTAGGCACACTATAAACTCTCAAAAAATTAATGTATTAAATCTGTGCAATCAATACAAATTTTATCACCCATTTTTTATATTTATACTTTCTTAAATCCGTTGAATATAGAAATAAATCTTTAAATATGAAAAAATGAGAAATGACTTTCTACTTATGGAGCAAATCTAATATCGATTTTTTTTCAATATCAATCCATGTTTAGTATTAAGTCAGTGCACAGCAGAGGGCGCTGAACTTTTGCGCGCCAATAAAAAGCGAGCGGTTAGCCTTGACCGTGCGCGCACGCCGCGCCGCCCCGCGCCTCGGACGCGCACTTCATATTTATTTACTCTGTGCCGTCACACTCGCGTCAATGAGTGGCGGGAAAATGTCTATTCATAACCCAATTTATAAACAAACCAAGTTTTAATTACAACGTACACAAAAACGTAACAAAGTGTTTTAACAGAGTAGATTCTTTTTTTTAATACTTACGAGTGGTTTTTAGTTTTTACTATTTCAGTCTTTTACATCGACCTCAATTCTTGGATGAGATTTATCTATGGTTGAATATATTTTCTCAGCGTTTGTAAACAAAACTAGATTACTATATTTTTGAATTTACTTAGGTTGTATGTTTCACACAATTTAATTTTTGTAATCGATCCAAATCCATGTCTTGCAGGCCAATAAAAAACGAGTCGCGCAGGTCTACATGTAAGCATGAACAACCAGTTTTTTTTTTAAATAAACGGACAAATTATTATATTAACGGAGCTGCACCCAAAACATAAAATCAGTTCACTCACCGCGTTTGTACTAATTTAAGGTAGATTTTACACTTTAAAAGGGTCACATATCTCATAGCAAATAACTTTATCAAACCCACTAGTATGTTCAATCTGAATATAATAATTACTTAGATAAGTAGATTTTAATGGCGTTTAGATTCTAAATCTATCCGAAACGTGTATTTTGTTGTTGAAACAGTAAATCCGGAACAAGGTCAAGAATTGTCCCACAACATTTGGTTTGTACAATAGAGTAGCATTTGGAGAGTATATCGTGGGATTATTCTGTAAAAATACTTATGACAGCACACTAGTTTACATTTCTACCGTTACTGGATCTCTGATTTGAATAACATCGTAATAATGTTCTTATATCAATTAAAATGACATTATGATTGCCATGAATACGGTTTCTGGGACAAACGCCTAGGAAATAGAACATACTAGAAGGGTGTAATTTACCTTCTTATCGTTGATTTTATCGTTTAACTATTAAATGGCTAATGGAGTCACAAGGGCGAGGTTAATGTCATTCATTGAATTCAAACACTTAATTTATACTATCGGTATAAATAATTAGTATATCGTGATTAAACGATACCGACAGAAGTAAAACTTTTCCGTAAATCATATTTCTGTATTGCACGTTTCGCTTCGATCCAGGTCAATCTCCTTTTAAAAAAAATGCAGGCATTTACAAAGCTAATGCGTTTTACAAGGTCGTATAAAAAATGCGTACTGTGCGTACACTACATTGTATCGATCGAGCAAAAACTAGCAAACACCGGAACCAGTTTTTGCAATCATAGCATCGAGTCAATTCGGTTTTGTTTTCTAATTATATGAATTAATGAACAAAACAGTGAATCAGATCGACCGGCGGAATGGTTACGCTTCATAAATCATGGCCGCCAAATGAGACATGACCGCAATGAGCGCCACTCGCATTACTAGCCCCTACCATTGGCCAAATGATATATCCGTCCTCGATTATTTCAAGGCTGATTTGTCCGTTTTTCTCCCACAACCTATCATAAGCACAGGGCAAAGTAACTGTTAACATGATTACTACCAACACTCGTGTCCATTAGTATATCCAATCATGTTGCGTTGTATTCCATTTAATTCCACCGCCATCTACAGTTTATCGTGTGTTACTTGATTTTGATAAGCGATAAGATTGTAGTTTATAGTGCGACATGAGATGAGTGCGCTATCGAGATCGACAGTTTCCTGTATAATCTACAATTGTTTCGCTTTTATAAATCAGATTTTAAGTATTAATACAAATTTATGTCTAAAATTAACAAATGGTAGGGTTTGTGGATTATTGGTATGTTCAAAAGCGCCCCGAGCTTCGCTGCTCGTTCTAATTAATAGCCACAAATGTAACTCCTGCGATATCACCTAATTGTAGAAGCAATTTCATCACTGTGCACTTTTTGTTTGATACAATGGATAAACTAATAAATAAACGGGTAGTTTTCGAGGTATATATAATGAAATAATTCATTACATAAATAGATTAGTTGCAATCTACACGACATGAAAGACACTAAAGGAAGATTGACCCGAGTACTGGAATGCGACTATTTTATGTGCAATAAAACTGGCGTATTCGTTTCGGCGAACGCGGAAACGATGTGTACGAGCTTACGTAAATAAATAAGACGCAGTAGATACGAGAAGGCAATCGACAGACGCGCCTTTACAACCTCACAAACCCCCAAACGGTCCGTAAACATTAATCGAGTCAAACGCGGTAAACCAACCGTGCTAACATCCATTACGCACACCGGAATTGAAGTATATAACTAAAAGGTAGATATAAATTGATGCAAACAATGACCAGACAGATAATATAACAAATTACTATTTGTATAAAAGAACAAGTACACGTCCCGCAAGTTTTTTCATGAAGGATACCGCTCATGTTTCCATTTTCTTAACATTTTTATTAACAACTAGCTGTTCCCGTGCGGCTTCATCTGCGTGAAATTATAAAAACTTTTTTTTTGTTTACATTTGTCAAATTATCAATTGCAAATTTTAAAATAACATGACATGATGACAAACCATGGCAATCTTGTTTCCTTGATGTTGGCAGCATCTTATGATCTCTTGCCCACATTAGGGTTTTTACCCAAAATATTTAACCCCTAAGTTTAATGGCGTGAAAATATATAACCCAAAGCGTGACGTAAGTGTAGGGCTTTTTATTAAAAAAAAATTATTCAAAAATATGCTGTAATTGCTGACATCTTAGGCAACGAAGAAGTGTGTGTTTACGCTTTATTATATTAGTATAGAGTATAGATTGCAAGCATCAAACTTTATATGAACTTCTAACTCTTCGTGACGAACTAGTGAAGTGCTCAGTTGAACCGAATTTTAAAGTTACACAAATAAACTAATGTGATTTGAACCCGTGGCCTTATAACGGAAGCAATTAGAATCCGGAAGCAGTCGGCGTAGCGGATGCAATGCGCTGATATTACCGCACCAGCATGCGCACTGTGTCAAAGGTGGAAAATAATGGTAATACTGCTCTATAGAATGTTACGTAAAGCAAGGAAACTAATGCGTTATTGTATATGTTACCGCAAACAGCAGACAGATCGGTGAGAGCGTTGCGGTATGCCTTCGTATGTCGTGATTTTTACATAGAAATAACCAAAAAGTTCGGCGCAATTAATGTGATTAAGAAAATAGGCGAGAGAAATCTTATTCCTAATCAACAGTAATAATAAATATAAACTAAATTATAGGTTTATGGTGCAAACAAACTAATTAAACAGAAATCCGTTATCTTCTACAATTTAATCGTATTCAAGCTATAACATGGATGCATGTAGATGCATTATAAAACAATTTTGCATTCGATTATCCCGTAACTGTGGCTGAGGTGGTCGCGAGCTGATGACTTGGCGGAGAACGTCGAGTTTAATCAACTAATAAGGCTTTGGAACGAATTGACGCATTAGCCATACTAATGTGACGAATAAACTTTGGTTAGAAAATCATTTATAACCAGAAATACATGTAATTTTTTTCATGCAACGAGTGAGGCATTAA
>LD699455.1:8157476-8175078 GCA_003118335.3 Papilio memnon
TCTTTATAATATTAGTATAGATTTCAATGAAACGTTGAAATTCATTTCTGAAAATCAATTTTTACAAATTCCGTAAATTAGTGAACAAAAATTTTAATGCAATAAGGTCGTAGGGCAATAAAAAAAAATGAAATAACTGACTTTATTATCTAACGTGCCTATAGTATTAATTGGCATTAATTCAAATCACATTCGATGAAACGAAATCGTCTGGTATCGGTGCATCGCCATTATGACAAAGCACGTGGCGTGCCTTTGTCGGCGGTTTATCCCGCGTATGTATCGTCCACTCTGCGGTCATCATACACACTCACATTTTATCAACACATGTATGAAATATCATCCAGACTATTGCGGAAGTGAGTAAAAACCGACTTCGATAGTATGGATGGGCGTAAACTATTTAATTTTGTTGAACAAAATACAAATATCCACTGTATCGATAATTTGACGAAAAGCGAATTCTATTCTAGTACCCAAATTACTATATTTTTATACCCAAGGAGTTTTAAAAAAAGAAATAAACGAAAATGCACATTATGTACAAAGACTAGTGAAAATAAATAACACAACTTTTATAAATTTTCAATAACGCACGATTCGAATCCGGTTTTAAAATGTATTCAAATGGAGAAGGTTATTTTTTTAGCAACAGAAACAAGTTTTATTTCTATCGAAGAAATACATACAATGTGTTTATCAATTAGGAAGCAACGATGACTAACATAACTTCTAAAATATTATTTAATTTTTATATTAAAACGACAGACATAAAATTACTATGGGTTCCACTGACAAACCACTTTAATCCATATTCCTTCCTACCCTCTTTCTTAAGGGATAGGAAGGGAACGTGGATTTGACGTTGGATGAGACGCATAGGAAAGGGAAATATCCTCGTTATGTGCGTTTCCTTCGTCAATTTAGGGTAGGCAACGCATCCGCTATTGCAAATGTCTATGGGCATCGGTCGCTTCGCTGTTTTGGCGGATTCGGGTGGCCGCTTGCTCGTTTGCCACCTTATGATATAAAAAACACACTTTAAAAATGCTGTCATTCTGCTCATTTTTTCCTTTGACGCTTTGACTACGCTATGAATTACGATAACATAGCAATTTATTAAACTGACTATTTAAAATATTATAGAATAATACCGTTTAGGTATTAAAGACTAATGTAATTTTATTTAAGATATTAACAATCCAATATAGATGCAGAAACAAAGCTAAGCTTAATGTAACTTGCTCCTTTGCTGCTTTCAAAATAAAAGTAGTAATTATTATTTTGATATATTGAAAACATTAACAAACAAATTACAGGTCGACAGTGTTTTGCAAGCCTATGGCGCTGTGAGCACAGCCTACGCGATTGTGATAAGATAAGGCTGCGCGCTGACGGGGCAAGGCCGTGCTAACGACCTTCACACTAATCGCACATTGATTTTAGGAAAACTGTGCTCATAATAACGGTGTAATACAAAAACAATGGAAATTTTCAAATAATAATAAATAATATTTTGGGACTATTGATATTAACGATTTTACTATTTTTATGCGACGGGACGATGGGGACATAAACCAGAAAGTGTTAAGATTGAATGTGGATGGCTACAAAGTAGGAAGACCGAAGAAAGTATGGATGGATTGTGTGAAAGAGGAAATGCTTAAGAAGGGAGCGGATTCAGATATGACGGCTGATAGAAATGTATTGAAGAGCAGCACATACTGTGCGGACCCCCCGTAGGGATAAGGCAAGTTGATACTATTTATATGTACAATATTGAGTACTGTAGTAATTAATCAAATGCTCTAACTTATAACATAATATTATGAATGTAAATTAGAAAATTATTCGGCGGTACTCGCCTCAGCAAAGCGCGGCGCAGTACGGCGCGGCAGTCTCCAGAAATGCTATGCCAAGATTTTGCTAAAATTTCATTATATTTGATAGAAAAGTAAAAGAATGAGGAAACCATTATAGAGTAACGTTACGATTCCCAGCATTTTATAGTTGTACAATTTATAAGGCACAATTTCCCGCCATTCCGCGGCACATTACAACACCTATGACCGGCACATTATCAACATTTATGATATCTGCCGTTATCAGTTAATTGCCGCTGCATTCTACGCCACAGATAAAATATAAACCTTCATTTATTGTATTAAATTAACGGTTAGCCAAACGGTATCCGATAACTGATATGTTGTTTGTAACCTAAATGTAACCATTTAAAAATAGTCAGATTTCCTTTCCTTATCATAATACGACTTATAAAATTAGCCGAATCTATGTATTATCGATTGTAATCTAGTGATTAACATTCCGCGAACGTATTATTCTAGTAATTAAAAAGTACCGCGCATATCTTAAAACACAAAAAATCTAATCACATTTACGTAGACAAGAATTAAGAAACATCGAACTTCATTAAAACATTAGATTTTCCACGTTAACGTAAAAAAAAAACTGTTTCCATTAACTTAAATGAGAGAACCCTGCTGTAGATATGACGATCATAATTTCCACAGGCTTCCGCTCTTAAGAGAAGCTTCGAAAGTTAATTGTAATGTGACAGAGCGTCGAGCGCTGAATATAGGCCGCCGCGGGGCGAATGCTTTCTAACGTTTTGCAGGAAAGCTCGAACAGCTAATGTAGTGCTTTGGAGTTGTTTGATTGAGAGGTTAGTCCACTTGTAACATTGTAAGATTTCAGAAACGTAGCATTTTAATACAAATGTCATTTAATGCTGTTTGCATCCGTAGTCTGCATGTGGTTCAGTTAAATAAAATAGGAAAGCTCTGTTTCACGGACGAAAGCAAAAATAAATCTCTTATATCTGTCTTCCTTCTAATTTAAGAGGATGATTGCTTAGTATTGGTTAAGACAATGCTAATGATATTATTGAGAAATCTGCGACATGAAGAAACTAAGCCATTTAAAGTCAGTTATGGTTTGGCAACGGAACATCCAATTTCAACTGATGTCGTTCAGTAATGATTGTGGGTCCCACAGCCGGACTGTTCTCGTCGCTTACACAAACTAGGGTCACCTGCTCATGCGAGAGGAGCCACGGAAAACGATCGCCCCGGGCGATCGTGCGCGACTCAATTTATAAACGACTGGCTGTTGCTCGCAACTTTGTCCACGTGGAGTTAAAAAATAGTAGAAAACATAGGCTATGCTACTCACTGATAACGTAGCTTTTTAACGGTGAAAGAATTTTTGAAATCGGCCCCGTAATTTTTGAGTTATTTCAATACATACAAAAATCTAAAAATACAAATCTTTCCTCTTAATAATATCAGTATAGATATATAGAAAACAAGTAATGAAATAGCCACACTACTTGTTATTATAAAAATTAAGAAAGGAGCAATAATGCTAGATTTGAATACCATGAAGATTGTTCAAGTCTTAGTTTTAAATCTTAAAACTAGTCTAAATGTCAAATATCCATAAAATTAACACTCATTTCAGGCTACAAAAATGCATTCAGCTATTTCGGTTCATTAATGCACAATGTTGCACAACAAAAGAATAAATGCATAGCGATTCAATCATTGTATTAACAAGTATAATACGGCGAACAATTCGTCTAATCCAGAGTTGTGCAACCGAGACAAATGTATGTATGATGTATGGACGGTGTTATTCGACGCTGGAATTACATGTGCGTATCTAATCTGTGATGTATTGAGATATAGCAATGATAACGCGGCATCATTAGTCCAATGAAAAAATTAATAACACTCCATTTAATTTTTATGCAATCTACAGGGTCTGCTTAAAATGATGATTTCGACTTAAACATGACGTCATAATCATAACTTATGTACACTCAGTACCTACATTCTATTGAGATTGGAGAAGCGACAAATTCACAACAAAACTTAAGAAACCTCCCAGTAGGTACACACACTTAAAATAAACCGCGTAGGTACAGATCTAATGCAAACCTCAATAGATAAAATGATACAAAAAGAGATGGATGGATAATTGAATTATAAAACGTCAGAACAAAACTCTTCATAGCCCACTATTGAGCGGAAGAATGAAATCGAAAACCGAACAATATCGGAACTCTAATAAGGACATGTCGTGAAAGTGAGATCGGCCGAGTAAAAGATCGCGTCACGACGATTGAACGTTGATAAAAAAATAATATTAAATGAGGTTTTAATAAACGTTTAGAAAGTTGCAATTTTATCATTAACGTGGGGTCAGCGCCGATGTCGAAGGGAGACATGCGCTTCCGCTACAACATCGCAAGGACAACCTGTTGCAGTGAAAGAATAAACATTTTACAAAAAGTATTCAGGAATTTGATGCTGTGACTTTTTTTAGGAGTTTCAAAAAGTTGTAGTGAAATAGTTCTGGTTTGCTAAACTGGACACGACTGACAAGAACTTACGGACGGACGGATTTGAGGATAAAATCATTCGACATATCATGTCAAAACAGCATCACTCGATCATCCATGACCACAACTTTACCATACTTAAAATTTAAGACAACATTACTCCGATAAACATGAACACGCAACATGTAATTGAAGATAATAAATAACACGACATCGAGCTCATTACTCACGGACGATCACAAAGAGTCGCTTTAACTAACATTATAGAAAGCAAAATGATTCGGTGTAGTAAATCACAAACTTGTGTACGTACAGTTTCACCCATTAAGGCGAGATGCGAGCCGTGGGTCATTATTTCAGATGCGATCAATCCAAATATTTTTGGAGCGTACGGACAATGGCGAGCGAATAGAAAAAACAAGTAATTTCACCGAGGCATTCGCTGATCGCACGGAGATTGCTTGCAATGTAATAAACGGGCGCTAGCCAGCTACGGAATGCAAGCTTTTATTTTTAACTTTACAACATTCATTAAAGTTCAATATTTACAAGTTTTCTTATCGAAATGACAACTGCACCTGAACACTAACGGAAAATTAAAACAGATGTCTGTTTCTGAGCTAACTTGTGCCAACTTCAAGTATATTTACTTTTCGCAATGAAATTTGAAAGGAAGAAAACATTGCAATAACTCACAAAACATGGAGTCATTTTTTTTAAACTTTCATCAGAACTTTCTTATTTTTCTTCTATAATTCAAGAAGTAAATGATGTCGGAAACATTTATAAAAAAAAACAGCGAAAATTTATGACAGATTATCTACATAATAGTAATCAATTTTTATAGATATTTCAGGCTGCGATATAAAAATTACAAACTATTAAATCGTGTCAGGTATTCAATATGTAAACGGAGATAAAATATATGTTCTAGAAAGTTGTGATGATGGACATTTTGAGGTGATAATTGAGTTAAGGAGGTTAAAATAAATATAACTAACAAATATTTGAATTTTTGAAACCGTGTATGAGATGGACTAGAAATGGATTCCTTAGTACTACGTATTACTAGTACAATTATCGGATTATCGCAGCGTAATCGTCACGTAGAAGAACTTTACATAATGGGATACGGGTTGTGCTAACATAAATTCGAACGTTACTAGGCATATTTCGTTTTCCAACATAAGTAACTACTCCCTAATTATTTTCTATCCTACTAAAGAATTTCAGTTATTTACCTATAATTTTTTTTTCTATACGTAAGAATTTCAAATAAAAAAAAAAACAGTTTTTTTATATTGTACTCCCTAGGGGACCCTAATAGCACCTGCTGCTATTGCTGTTTATAATCAGGTTATAAATTTTCATCAATGAACAATATTTTAGAATATTTCTACCGTTTTTTGAAAGAAAATCGATATTATAATGCAATGAACTCTTAATATGATGTTAATGAACTTTGCGACAAACAGGTTTCATGTGACAGGGCTTTGCAATGGTCCTATGTTCGAATAATTGTCGTTATTTACGCTAATGTATGGCCTGCATTTTACAACCGATCAATTAAAGCCGGGCGTAGCGTTAAGACAAACATCTCTATAATTTAATAAGCAACATCTTACATTGTTGCATCTTACATTCTACGATATACACCGTGTATTTAATAGCTATTTGCATCGCAAGATACTGTTATGATAAAAGCATTTTTAATTATTAAATGCAATCGTTTAATTTGCTTAAACAAAGATTTCGTAAAGAGACTTACAGTTATGAAATTTAGAGAATTAACAATCGCAGAAAATCCTTAAATTTTTCGGTAGAATAAGAAAAAAATCTCTTTGTCTGTATTTTCAATATCTAAAAGGAATTTAAATCGGAAGTTGATAACGATAATGTGAAATTATATCAAATCAGTTGGTCAATTAAGATCCTATTCAAGCATTTTATCTCTGGACTCCGCAGTACACGAAACATAAATTACATACGAATTACAAACCAGGAAAAAGCAAATATACAACGAAAATAAAGATAATTATCGGCGCACTTTCTTCTAAAGCTCACATTTCTTGCATTAAATAGTTGGTCAACTTCAATACAAATTCGAAAATAAGTACTACCAACATTAAACCAAAAACACGTGAGAGCTCATTGCGAATTAAAAAAGACAACCGTAGTGCCAAATGTTATCAGATTTTATAATTGAAGAGTAATTATAATGTCGGTGGTGAAAATAAGAAAAGCGACGTGCGATGAAAGGTGTCCTGAATACTGCTAGCACAGTTCCTTGGATTTAATGAGTCGGAAGCACGTCTAAGAGAAACGCGTTGATAGCGCTTAATTGAAAAAAAGTGCAGACCACCTAATTACAGTCATCTCTGTTCTTGAGAGAAATCGTACAACGCTTATAGTAAAAATAAATTCAGCCATTTCTATGCCTGTATAGGTAACTTGAGCACCATTTACTAAAATCGTAGAAGAAACAAAGAGATGAGAGGAATACCAGAAATATCTGCATATCGTTACAACTGTTGCATTAAAAATATAGAAGATTTTAAAGCTAATATCACTGTTCTTGACGTACGATCAGTTGTAACAGCGCGATAAAATAAAACAGTTACATTTTTAATTGTAAAATAGCAGATGACATGCGATTCGATAGCGTCGAACGGAACGTGACGTGAATTGGCGCGAATGGCAATGACATCACTCTTTGATACTTAATTCAAAATCCGCAGGTGGTGCGCATTGTCAGTCCAATTTGATCTAGTAAAAAAACACCGCGTCATCTGCGATAGCTTTTCTAACACTTCTTTTTATTCCGATGCCTAGAATTACGTCACTACTAATGTTTAGTTTTTTTTACTTCGTATAAAAATTAACTCATACTGCTTTAATTAAGTCACTACTATCAAAGTGCATAGTAAGCTTGTAGGAAAGGAATAAATGGAGCCATGAGAAATAAACTACCCATGAATTAAAATCGGCATGTTACCTGCGTTTCCAAACATTAGAGCGTAGCAACAATAGTGGCATACATAATGGAACAGAGCGGACACAATGGCACCTGAGTCCCATGGGAACTTTCGCAGGCGAGGGCGTTCCGCGCCACGGGACTGATAGCACCCTGCCTTTACTCGTTAAAATGACTCAAGATACAAGACACACTGATCTTTATCTTGGAATTTATAATTATTCTTTAAAATATACATTTTATTGGAACCGTCAGCTAAAAAGTCTTGAACATTAACTACAGGTTGTAGCGGTCCTGCCACCAGATGATGGTTGCCAATCCAAATTTACTGAACACTCTACTAAATATAAACTATCAGAGAGACACCAAGTCTGCAAGGTTCAATCCGTAGCCGCTGCCATACCATTCCAAATATAATATTACTACTCTTTTGTGTATATAAACCTAGCAATTCATTTATTTCAAGGAATCACATTTTCTTTTCTAATGCAATCTCATAAGTAAACTTCATCATTGACGCAAACATACTACAAGAGGTTAAAATCAATTATCAATCGAACATCGCAATATCATAAAACAGTGTCAAGTGCAATCCACTCAAGTGGTTTGAACACGTTGTCCTCCGGAAAGACGTAGGTGTAACGCGAGGTCCACTGGCCGGCTAACCAGGCCGAGTAGGTTCGAATATGGGTCCAAAATATATTACACTAAATATGGTACACTTTAACCTTCTGGTGTAATAAAAATATCAATTGAAATATACCAGGATAACAATAATGTGTAAATTTACATTGGTTACACTTATTTTAAACAATAAAAAGGTAGTAAGGAAAAGAGTAAAACAGATTAAAAATAACCACTTAAACTTTCACAGATGTAATATGTTTAAACTAACAATCATACTGACGCGACCAGCATTAATGATTATCCGGCGAAACTATTCGAAGCTTAGTGAAATCTAATGAACGCAAATTATAGACAGAACAGCACTAAAGATGCACTTACCATGCAATCATAAAATAATCATGCAAAACCATATAATCGAAACAAGCAATAAAATAAGAAAACATATCAGTTTTACACAGCCGCGTAATAGAACTATCTTCTTACTCTGTGATTGCGATACATGTGTACGTAGGTAGTGTAGGTAATAAATATTTAAGTGCTAACATTTGTCTTACTAAACTTACAATAAATTAGCTGCGTAATTTAGGTCAATATTTGTAAAATTAAAAACATGATTAGGTCAAATTGCTCTAATTTTCCCTTGTAACCAAATCTTTATCCACAGAAAAATCTCCGGCAACATTAAGTGAATTGTCGATGGTCATGTCTCAATCGCTGGGAAGTCAAGACATTGACATTGAGTTGATCAGCCGTAGCGATCGCGGCGTAATTATAAAGCTTGCGTAATCTGTCGCGACCAGGCTTATCTGACAGCTGGATTGAAGATCGCCGGCTAATGGAAGACTCATTTAACAAATAAAACAAAATTCCTGACCGTAAGTGCGATTGCAATGAGAGTAACATATTTTAATGGTGAATCACATAACAGAGACATCAAGAACTAAATCTACAAGACATACTGTAGAGAGGATTATAATAACACTGGAAAGACAATGACAAAGATTCTTTGCAAGCTTTATGAAGTCCTTAACGAAGTTCCGAGACGGATAAACTCAATTGTAAATTATAAGGATGAATTAATGATAAAGTAGCCTGTTGCAGACATGATTTACAGCCCTCTCGAGACGCCGACGCTTCGCGAGGGCTCAATTCTGACGGCGGGATGCTCTTGTTTAAGATTTATATGATAACCGTGTGAATCAGATATAAGGTCCATGATTCTCAAATGTAATTTTTTTGCTTCTTGCACTGAACAAAGTAACTGTTTATTAGACAATCTGTCACAATAACAACTTTTAAAGTGATGGGGAAAATGTATTCGAAGACAGTAATCATAAATTCCGAATCGATTGCACTAGTGAATAAAAAATCGAATACCAATATCGAATCGATAGTTTAAATAATAAAGTGTTTCATTATCGATACCGTTACGTTTGGCGGGCGGTCGTAATATAACGAAGGGCTGGCCGCGGCGCATCGAGAGCCACGATTTATCTAAGAGACAAAGCGGCTTACCGTTATAGCCTCCACTCGAGGCCTCTTCAATGGAAAGTAACACAAGTGGAACGAGAATTACAACCGCTAATTGAGGCTATCGCCTGTTTGGGATATCGAATAATTAACGACCGTCAAAACGTCGTAAACTTAACGCTTACAAAGAGGACAGTCTGCCGTCTCAATGAATTCAATCACAGTTATATAACACGATATAAGGAAAAAACCTTACATACAAGTCATACGCAGAGCTAAATATTGGGGATCGAACTGTGGTCTAACTTGAAAAGCATCAATCGAAAAATGTCGCCAAACGAAATGTACTCTCCACAGTTTTCAATCTCGATTAAATCGGAAAAGCTTTTAAAATGTTCTATCTCCGTCCCAATATTCGTTTTAAACACATTTCCAACTTTTTTTTACCAATTTCAAAGCATCGTATGGAATCGAGATCGATCGTTTATATCCCTCTCCATCTTCAAGTTTAGAACAACCTAAAATACGTCTCATTAATTGCAACACTTTTATTTTAATTCGATAGTGTCGTGTGATGAATGAATAATTGAAAAAAAAAACTATTTCATCCATTTTTCATGTCCAAAAATATGACTACTTAAAAACCAGTTTTTTTGCCACAAAAAAACTCAGTCGAAGTAAGGTTTAAACATCTATAGCTATAAATTTAGAGTTTTAAATAAAAAGTTGTTTATCACGAACTTATTTTCCTAACTGTACTTAGAGTTCAATCTCATTCTGCATTCGATGACATCAAGGTCGTATTACTCATGTTAAGCTGTTATCAGAGTTGACTTCACACTTACTGATGCGTTACAACTGCACAGTAGAAAAACTTCAAGGTCTCAATCTCAACTCTTTGAATCAATCAGGGCTGCCAAAAATAGAAAACTGATTTCCTCCACTCTCCTTTCGTACAATTTTGTACGAAGAGATTATAACAGTGTTAAATAAAATACGTTTAAACCAAACTATTGCAAATTACGACTTTTACATGGAATTGGTCACATCTATAAATTGTAGCATTCCACTGTGGTAAAATGTTTACAAATACAATTTGTAGTTCTCATTCTTATATGTTGTTATACAGGTATTACCTCAATGGCAACTCTAAAAGCGAAGCTTTGCATAGGCAGCCCGCACGCTTGCCGCTCGAGCGCGGCGTAAACACAGCGCCGTGGGGATTTCACGGCCGATTGGTTCGGCGGCAAAAAGCGCCCGCGCCGGCGGCGATTGATGTGGCTTCACGACTTGCGACGCAATCGGGTGTCGCCGCACAAGTTCATTGTCAGATCCGTTGGTAGGGATATAGTAAGACATCGTAATGCAATGTAACAGTAGCACTTAAGGCGTTTATTGATCTTAAACAAGTAGTTGCCAATAAGTAGTAATTCTTAGACAGTAAATAATGCCCCGAATACAGTTTCAGTAGATTTATATACTTTCGTAGTATGCTGCAAGAATAATGTTGGGCCTATACATATTTTTTATAATTTAAATTGTTTTAATGTGTTGCTTGCTTGTTCTACTCGTAGATTACTTATGTTGTAATGGTTTAATGTTTAACTGCTACCATTGTGAAGACAAATATTAAGATACAAATTATTTATGAGTCAAACAATCGTTTCATATCACTCTTACTAATATTATAATTGCGAAAGTTTGGAAGGATGGCTGCTTGTTAGGAGGTTGTAGCCTAAACTGCTTAACGGATGTCGATGAAATCTGGTACAGATGTAGAACACAGGCTACTTAGTTTTTTTTTTAAATCTACGAGTATTGTGGCACGGGCGAAAGCTCAATATAAACGTGCGTGAAATTACTCATAGGTTACATTTATGAAAACCATATCCGTATTACAGGATGTAATAAATTATTGTATAATCGGATTTCTAAGCAACGCTGCGGTAGCAACTTGGAATCGTAAAGTTACAAATAAGGAAGTTAAGATTAAGCCCTGAGTTATTACAATAAATCGGTCACTGCTGATAAACATTATGGAAGCGTGTATTTTATCATAATTACCGTAACATCCTTTTCGTAGGGTAAATGACAAATTATTATCCGGCCACACGCATCGGGATCTTAACTTAAAAAAAATAATAAAGAGTACAAAAGAATAAATAACTTATGCAGTAAGCGCGAGAAAATACTACTCGTGGATTAAGTAATAAAACCAAGGTTTAACGGAAGTTTAGCCTTAATGATCATCGAAATTAAAGAAGCATGTGTAAAAAAGCACATTTACAATATTTAACCGAGGTTCATTTAATAGTTAAATGTATTAGCGTGTAAAGTAAGTTTTTGTACTTTAAGCATAAGCACGACAAAGAAGTTTGGCGGCTTTGTTTACTTAAAAAAACCGTTTTACAACGTTCACTTTTTTATATTTCTCTTTAAAAAGGCAACAGTACTACACTGAACAATTCATAGTAACACCTATAAAAGGTACTGTATTCATTGAAAAACCGTAAAAATAGTTTCAAGCAATCTTGGGTCCAATCATATCTAACCAATCGGTGACGGAACGTGTCACGAGCAGGGCTGTCAACTCTTGTATTGCTTAACATTGACTGGCAGAATGAAGTTACTATATCTTCAGCAGCAAAGTCCAGGGTGAACAAATCAATTGTCATTTTGTTTAGCGTTAATGGGTCTATATTTATTGCAAGTGTCAGCCCTGATAGCGGAGTGGGGGCAATTATCGCCTTGCGGTCGGCGGATTGTTAGAGCATCTAGTTACGATAGTACGCGGCTAGAGTACCAGCCGCACGTAGCTACGCGCCAAATTCTACACGCATGAAGAGCGTGCGCACACCTGAAACTAAACTATCACACAACTGTTTAGTCTCGAGATTCCTATGAGCTTATAAGGAGGTGCGCACAGAACTCGATTTTTAGTTGTGCAACTAAACAGTTGAATTGGCTGCGATACAATCGACAATCGCACAACAGTAGTCATATTGTTTAGTAAAAGGTACGTCCGCTCTAAAGGTGATATGTGATGTATCGAATGTAGTTATTCTCGCAACAAATTTAAAAAAAGAAAGAAGAATTCGAGGACAATAGTATTCGCTGCATAACAGTTACCACATACAGTTGTAACGAGCATTGATCACATGAATTCTACTGTCCACCCACCGTACCCAAGGCCGGCACCCACGACCCACTTACTAGAAAGGAGTCCATTGTGATACTATGTAGCTACAGGCGATGCATAACCAGCCTCGAAAACCTGCCCCCATTGTACTCGCAATTAAGACTTATGGTCGATGTTAGTGAAGCGATAACATCTACGAAAACATAGACAAGAAATATTCATAAAGCCGCTTATTAAATCTATCTATGTTAGAAGTCTAATAAGAAAACTGTGGAAGAATTTATTCAAATATATTCTATATTAAAATTAAATTAAAACAAACCCAAAGAAATGACAGACCACTAACTAATAATATCTTGAAGATTACAGACTATAGCAATAATGTAGTAATATGTGATTTGACTAGGAAGCATAAGAATATTTGATGTACATGCATGTTTAGTAAAGGGAATGGTCAATGCTTGACTCGTCATAGAGGTCGTCATGACCAACATCGTGTGATCCGCAGAGTATACTAGTTGCTTAGTGGGGAGGGGTCAGGGTGCGCGGCCTTGCGAGCACGCTCTGATTGCGTCGCGTGCGATAATCTGCCGCCTGTCGTATGTATCAACTTGCATCGCACGCCAACTGATATGGAAATATGCATAATGTTCATTGAGATACAATAAAATATGATAATGAGTTAGAATCATTTTGACGAGTGTCGCATAAAATTCAGTTCATTAACTAACACTTTTATTAATTTGAAGTAAAATATATTCTACAACAGAATCAAAAATATTTTTAAACAAATCTTTACAACATAGGAAACCTATTTGTCAAGATTTTGATCGATTACAGTTGGATAAAAACACTTCCAAATAATCCAACAAATCTTCTGACAGCGTATCGGGTTTGTTTCCATTGAGAACGGAGACAATCTGTCGTGACGCACGAGATAGTGTGAAAATCAATCGTGATAAAACCACCAGCAGTGTCAGAACAACGCGTGACTTCCGCATAAAGAACATGCAAAATAGAATTTTAATCCATAGACCACAATAGCTATTTTTCAGCGTAACGTAATCTATGAATCTAAATATAAACCACTCATCACACACAGTACTTTGCAATGTCTTAGTTAATGTTCAAGTTTTCATTCTCGCTTCATAAACATCATGTTTCCTGTCTAAAATTGTGTTAGAAAGTAGATTACTGGAAGTAATTTTTCCTTTTATAATAAGTGTTCCGACATCTTTCGAACACAAATTAACTCGATGAAAATAATGATTATTATAGGTCAATGTTATTTCAAGTCGCAACCCAACACAACCGGGTTGTTAACCGGCGCAATTACGAAACCAAACCAATCTCATTAAAATTATCATCGTCCCATACAGATAGGGTTACGTGTACTAAAATTATTAACAAACGAACCTCGGGGCCTATTTAAATTTCTTACTGATTAAGATAAGTACACCCGACCGCACTGGATGAACAAACGTCCCATAACCTGGCAAGCGATATTAGCACCAAATGCAATGATTTAGAAACCAAAATAGAATGCGCTGTGTTGATCCATGGAAACGAATTTGTGTTTAACATTCAGTGGCTGTTACGAAGTCGATAATTCACGAATAAAAACATCATTTGTCGAAGAAATTATGGTTGTAATAGCGTTTAAACGAGAAAAACAAATTATGCTCGGTTGTATAACAAAATTCAAACTTTACGGATGCTCAAAGTAGTTAGATGGTGTTCAATGTAGATTTATGTGCCAAATTCCGAGCCGCCATCAAGTTTGGATGGCGCTATACTCAGGGATCCGCAAGTTTACGGTCGAAACATTATCTGCGGTAATTTATATCCGTTTAGAGAATCATTGTCCGTTTTGTTGTCGACGTAAGAATCAAACGGTTTATCATTTAACCAAACATGTTCCGTTTCCCATTCTGAAAGCTCTCTTGTTAAAATTGTACAGTTATGAAATATTTTCTGTAGATGGAATTTATTACTGTTGCAAGCAAATTTATAATTTATCTTGTAAATGTGACTTGTAGGCTAACAAAAAACATCTTTTAGTATAAATCAAAAACAATATAATAAGGATTTATTGCAAGAAAGTTACGTTAATATTTTAGTAACAGTAATCAGTATTCAGAATATCGTTCATTATAAAGTTCGATGCGTCGACCCTTGCCCCATCAATTTGTATAAACGCCTCATTACACGGCTAACACAAAAGCGTTACCTAACTTTCCCGCTTCTATGCAACCCGTTACTCAATATTACAAGTACGTGCGATGCCAGTAGTTCAGGTGATTAATTTTGACCGGCCGACTTATATTAATTGATGCATTAAAAAGTATCACCGACGTTAAACTGTCGTTTATGACGATGCATAAAATACTTCAAATAAAAAGCGACCATATCTATAGCCATTTAATCATATTTTAGGTTGAACATAAGCTTATACCTTTGAAGTCTACACAAAAGTAAACATTTTGAGAATGAAAATGACAGTAGCTATTTCTAACAACCATTGACCAGTGGAAACGGAACTAGCCACGTCAAGTTCACATATCACAAGCAATGAATGTCAACAATAAACAAATATACGAGTGTTTACACTCAAACAATTATATCGTAGAGTCGTGTATTCGGGGTTAGTGTGACGATGAGCCTAGTGGTTTTAGGTTAGCAAAACACTACGGCTGTTTACTACTGGAATAGTTTCCACGAATAATTTAAGTTTTTAAAACCAAAACAATACAAAACTATCTAGTATTTAATCTACTTTGGACTTTATTTATCCGCATTTTATAAATGTGACAATCGCCGAAATTAAATCATGTTTGTTAAGTAATGTTGCGAATAATTATTTTAACGATTTAGCTTCGTCTCATAATCTTGAAATTTCTTATATTGCAGAAGTTATTTCTCCAATGTACTACTTACATAAATTAGTATACAAATCACGCATTAAGATATATTTGACCTCTGCGAATAAATTTCGAGGTTATATAATTTGTTCATTGAACATAAATTTGGTTTAATCATGTTGCTATATCCTAAATCTTAATAAAAATGTACAGATCAATCCTGACAGTGTAAATAAATAATAGTAATAGATTAAACTAGCTTTCGCCCGCGACTTCGTCCGCGTGGAATTAATAAAAACAAAAGTCAGTAGCCTATGTGTTCTTCCAGACTATCCTCCACGTCTTTACCAAATTTCAGCGGAATCCGTTTACCCGTTTAGGCTACAAACTCTAACAATTATCCATCCATCCATCGCTGTCGAACGGAATAAATAGTATCCTATGTCCGTCTCCTGGCTCTAAGCTACCTCCTCACCAATTTTCAGTCACATCGGTAAAGCCGTTCTTGAGTTATAAGTGGTGTTACTAACACAACTTTCTTTTATATATATAGATATTTGTTAACTTTCAACTCTTATCTATTCTATTAAAAAACTTAAAACTACAGGACCAATTTTAAAAATTCTTTTGTCATTCGATTGTTACTAGATTATTTCATTCCTAGCAGACGAAGTCGCGGTCCAAACCTAACAGATTATATGCAAAATAGAATTTAATACTTTTTAAAATGTGTGAACTAAACTTTACTTCACATCTGGGGACCTACTTCTCCGCCATAAAAATCCTAATTAAACAAGAGATGAAAATATTGCGGTCGCGTTAGTATGACAGTTTGTACAAACTGACCGATAAGATAAGTTTAGTGTTTTACGACAAATGTTTTGCAATAATTACACACCAGGTTACGACTGGTCGTTTATTTTTTTAATATAAACAGATATACTTCCAGTTTACTATTGCAATTAATCTAACAACATACAGAAGAGATAAAAACATCAGATAAAACATTTAAGGTTTTGAAACGTAAGGAACTAGACAGACAGGAATGTTTCCTGTTGGATCGATCGATAGGTGTACCCAACAGGAAACACCCGATAGATATAACTTCCATAGATTACGCTACACAAATATGGATTTAAAAATAAATTAAAGAAAATGAATCATTGAAAACCTAGAACATTCTAAATTTATATCGAAAAGAAATTATCTTGCAGCGTACAATAATTACATATTGCAATAAGTAAATAAAACATTACAAATACAGATTGCTCACAGCGTACTATCAAGAAATAAACAAAAATAAAGCAATTACACACAAACGTAAATAAAAGCAATCGCACACGAAGCTCGGAAATAAAATTCAAAACGATTGATAACTATCTTACACCTTTCTTTTCTACTTTCACTTTTGAATGTATTTTTATTATAATTGAGAGTTGCGATAGTTCAAATAAAAGTCATCCTTTATTACCTACACGCGGTTTATTCCTTTTTCAGTTCTTCATTTTATTGCTAAAGACACCTTTAAGAAACTTTCTTTATAACTTTCATTGGAAAGATTAACCTTAATTAATATAGAGTACTTAAATCCAATCGTCGCTATAAAGAACTTGAAAGCACCTGTTTGTTTACTTCAAATTTTTATACTCTTTTTATTAACTTCTACCTCTAAAGGTGGCAATTATCAGATTTTGTAAAACGAAACGGTAAATTTCCGTCTAACTTACAAATATATTTTTCTAGCATATCATGGTATACGAAAAAAGTTCCCGCATGTTTTCTATTGGCGCTTTCTCCACTCGTCGAAACGTCAATCAGGCCTAGAAAAAGGTCTGAAGCAAACGTACTTGCAGCTAATAAAAGCAGAACACGGAGGCAACAAGAACCGTGTACGCCTTCGCATCCAACATGGATTGTTTTATATGGATTCATATTGCAGTTATGGATACTTTAACACCAAATGGATACTTGCTCTGTCCAAAGACATCATATGCATCTTATAATTTACGGTCAGTTTCTTTTTATTAACATATATCCATATACTCGTATAAGCTTAATCCCTATGAGAAACACTTGCAGAGGTTATGACACTTTTTTCATGTAATTCCATATTACTGACACATCTCTTCTAATATGACTTGCAAATCATCACTGGTCTTCTATGAGGT
>LD699455.1:8193452-8209330 GCA_003118335.3 Papilio memnon
TTTTTGCTACTGAAGCACTTGCCGGTGCCACACTGGCAGCTATAAAATACCATAAAAATATCTTACCATATAGGATTAAGGATATTTTATGCGTTTCCTTCTTAATTTTTCTTTCTTTCTATATTTAATGTATTTTTAAATTTATGGTAGACAATAGTGAGAATTAAGAGATAAGATGTAAGACAAAAAGACGAACAAGATGTTTTAGAATGATGTAGCAAAATGTTAAAGAAGTTAAAAATTCAAAGTTTTATTATACAAGCCATCCCTGTCTGCATGTACCATCATCAGCTTGCCTTTATCCCTACGGAGGTTTGGTACAGTATGTGCTACTCTTCCATACATTTCTATCAGCCGTCATATCTGAATCCACTCCCTTCTTAAGCATATCCTCTTTCACACAATCCACCCGTACTTTGTTTATGTCCTCTTCCTCTTGTTTCATGTATAAAATGTATGTTGAAATCTTACATTATCTTAGTAGAGTACTTACGCTTAGTGTTCTGGTTGGCGAGCATCTGCTGGCGCTCTTCGTGCAGCACCTGGCACGTGCTGCGCAGCCGCGCCAGCAGCTGCGCCACGTTGTGCGACAGCTTGCGGTAGAACTCCAGACCCTTCTGCGACTTGCCCAGCAGCTCCTCGTATGCGTCGTACGAAGTTACCAGAGCTAATATACAATAAGAAAAAATTATCCTCCTTCAACACTAAGAATGACTAAAAATGCAAGTATATTTATTTCCTAACACAATAAACAGTTGCTTAGATTTTTTTTCTAAAAAACATTTAAAACAAAAGTCTTTCGCACTTCGCACATAGTTTATGGTCCCTTTCCCAGATGAAGGTTTTTTTTTGCAATTTATTTACCCCCTAAGTTTAATAGTGTGAAAATATATAGCTTAAAGCGTGTCCTAAGTGTAGGGCTTTTTATTAAAGAAATAATTATTCAAAAATATGCTGTGATTGCTGACATCCTACGCCACAAGGTAGTGTGTATTAGTATAGAAGTATAGATAGAGATATCGATTATCGTGCTCGCTCACACTACACTGACCGTTGATAAGTCCGTCCCTCTTCCGCAGCACGTCGGCGAGCAGGCGCCGCGACTCCGCGTACGTCGCGTACAGCGTCGTCAGCTTGTTGATTATGTTCTCCTGCGCCGCTAAGTTCTGCTCTATTATTTTCACCTAAACATTGATTAAATTATATTGTAGTAAAAATTACATGTCACTTATATAATGAACAGAGTACACTCATGTGTTGGATAGAAATAACTAGTTTTCGCACGCGACTCCATCTGCGTGGAATTATAAAAAGGTAAATAGCCTATATGTTCTTTCAGACTTTGCTCTACATCTAAGTTAAATTTAATTAAATCGTTTTGGAGAATCATAGTAACAGATATTCATCTATATAAACTTTCGCATTTAGTTGCTAGAAAACTAAAAAATCTTCTGATTTGAGTAATTTAATACGTAATATCAAATAGCTAGAGCATAGAGCAGACGAATTCGCGCCATAACCGGATAACGCTATCTCTGTTATATGAACGGCAATGAAAGGGACAGATGCCTTTGGTGCGTGCTTCTCAATCTCCTCGCGGAAGATGTCGTCGGCGGAGTCGTTGGTGCGAGCCAGCAGCTTGGCGGTGACGTCATCTGCGGCGAGCGCGGCGCGCAGCTGCTGCACGAGCCCGTCGCGCTGCGACTGCATTTCGCGCGCCTTGCCCACCACGCGGACCATCTCCTTCATCGTTTCACGGTCTAGACCCTCTGGACAAATCCAGAAAAAATTACATATATACACATTTTTTAATTCAATAATGTTTAATTTCTTGAAATAACGTAATTAATGTGGAGGGGGTCATCAGTAGGGGAACGCCTAGAAAGAGATAGAATGTCGAGATTAAACACTTGAGCTGGGTCCGAATGCCGCCATGTACCAATGTATTTTTCGATTGTAAAATTCCCTATGCACATTTACGCGACGTTTTCAAAGACATTAACTTAAGGCTCCGAGCCCCCCAGAGGGGACATACAGTGAATTAGTGATAACTGAAATAGCTAATAAAACAATTTGAATGCACCTTCATGAATGAAATGAAAGGAATATATTGGTTAAAGTGCAAAGATTATAAATATTCTAAGATAAAAAAATATCGAATTACATACCAATATTGTCGATAGTCGGTATCTTGGCCTGCAGCAGATCCAGCGGCTGAGCCAGCAGACGCAGGTTGGCGATGTGCAGCGTCATGGCCTTGTGCAGCACTTGGTTGCTCTCGTTGGTGCGCGTGTGCGCCTCCTGGTACTTGTGGAACTCGCGGGAGATCTCCGTCTGCACTATGGAGGGGGGGCGCGGGCCCATCACTTTCTGGTACTCCTTTTCTTTTAAGGTTTCCTCCTGTAGAAATGTATTTTCTTTACATCTTATACGCTAACTATCAGCAGGAGTTTAGTGATCAAGGAAAACTTGTATAAGGGCGTTACAATCGTCTTCTTTCGTACGCGTTTAATTAAATATCGCCCAGGACGCCGGTAACGCTAAAACCGGCCATGTCTGTTAGTGTAGAATGAGAAAGAGAAATTAGGAACTTTCTTAGTGATCAGTCTTCACTCTATTCTTTCACTACGGAAGTTCTTCCTTAATATTTTTCGAATCTACAGGTCACCTTCAGTTATCATTAAGAACTTTGAGTGTGGTGGTAACTGGTAACTATATTTTACAAACATTAGGATATCATGTACTTATTAAAAACATTCTTTCAGCCACACTTACTTGAATAAGTCCTTTGATTTCTGACAATGAATGTTCGACATCACTGATCACTTCAGCCAAGTTGTTCATAGAGTCAACTAAAGACTGAATGATTTCCGTCTTAGCATTCATTGCTGCACATCTGTCTACTATCTCTTGAGGTATCCTTAACAAAGAAAATTAAATAAAACAAGAATTAGAAATAACCCCTGCAAATGATATAAAAAAATGTTGCCTATGTTACTCTGTATTAATGTAGCTTTCTATTTGTTAAAGAATTTTTTAAATCAATCATGTAGTTTTTCAGTTAATTCCTTACATACAATAATACAAATCTGACCTATTTATAATATTAATAAGTAAATTAGAATATTCCGTTTACAAACTTACTTCTGATCGGAATCAAGTACTTCCAGCTGATCGATTTGCAGAGAGGACATGAATTCTGTTAGTTCGGTATTCTTGGCATCCACTTGGCCGGCCACCAGCCGAAGCAGCTTGGCCTTCTCCTCGGAGTACAGCGAGGCTGCCTCGTGTGCACCCATTGGTACTAGCCGGTTGAATATGTCCACACCTGAGATCTGAATTTAATATTATTCATATTTATAGTTAAATATGTCTGGAAAATTTAATGAATTGTAGAATTTGAATATCAATTGACAGGGACTATAAAAATACATTTAAGGTGTTTTTTGAGCTTTTAAAATCTATTTGTATTAGTGATTCAAAATAAAGGAACCAAATTCCTAGAATTCAATTTTTTTTTATTACAAAAAACAAGTGCCCACTTGAATTTGCCGAAAAGCGAAGCGTTCGCTGCTAGTAGACATTAACAATAGCAAAAAATCTGAGTCGAAAAAAGAAATTAAAAAAAATACTATATAACATACATTAAAAACCATAAAGAGTACGAGATATAATTATTTTGATTGCAGTACCTCAGGGTCATTAAAATTGATAGGTACAGCTTTCACAAGACAAGCCGGCTTCAAATCCATCAATAAATCTTTTTCCGGTACTTCCTCATGATAAATAAATTCATTTTCATTCTTAGCAGCCTTTCTCTTCCCTTCAACAACATCGTTAGTGAATGTCAACACTTCTTGTGTCACTTGCACCGGTTCTATGTATTTTGCCAGTTTTCTTGCTTCTGCAAGTTTGTCTACTGACTGTTGGTAAAAAGCAACTCTTTCTCCAAATTTCTGTTGTTCTTCTGCATTCAATCCTTAAAAGTATATTTTCGTATTTATGAAACAGTAGGTTCATGATCATAGTTGTCTAATAGCTTGAAAAATTTATCATTAAAAACCATACCTAACTTTTGCACACAACTGTCCGCACGGAATTAACCATTTCTAATAATTATCATAACCTTTGTGAATTAGTGTAATTTTTCTTTTAGCAGGTCATAAATTGGGTACCAAATGTTTTTAAAAATCGGACAAATATAGACAAATACAATTCAAATATGGTTAAAACAAAAACTATAATTTTTTTGCATCACTGTGATATTTAACTCGATGATTATTGAATACTTCACAACAAAGACAAGATGTTGGCAAAATAGTAGCGTATATTTGAGTTCATATCTTATCAAAACACCTTTGTGATAGATGATTCATACCTTGGTATAAACAAACAACACAGCCAATGTACGCTGCTTTAAATGACAGGTAACGATGCCAGTAGTTGTAAAGCTTGGTGCCGATTATCTCATGAATATTGTCCGTGCCAGTCGATGGTCCGAGATGAGCCAAAGAGTTTTTGTAAAATAATAATACTTGAGTTGCTACAGCACCTGAAAATGAATTTTAATTTAAATACAAATTTCTCTAAACTTAAAACTTACAGGAAAAACACTTGTTTAAAGAACTTTGACTTTGAACTGATTAAACTATGGTGAAAATAATCAAATTAATTCCATAAAGCACTTAAAATTTCTTACCAATAACACTATTTTTTCTGGTGTCCTGGATACTTTTATTTAAAATACATTCTTGAGCCTGAGCAAAGCATATTTCTTGTAAAAGCGACAGTATTTCGCATGATACGTCAGCACCAGGTGGCTGCGGGAACTGTTCTTTCAGGTGGTTGAATGCCCAAGCAGCCTGCTGATAGTGGGTGCAGGCCGCTTTTAGACTATCAGGTGTGGTGCGTGACTCTGCTGCACCTAACTGAGTATGGAGTGCTCCAATGTTGTATAAGATGCTTGCCATCTCAAACCTTATATCAGCTAAAGTGCAACTCATATTAGCGTAAAGGTCCTTCCTAAAATTATACCAGATCATTAACGGGTTCCATAATGTTTACTTACTGTCAATAATGTTTATGTTTCTTTAAAATTTAATTTGAATCTAATTATATTTTATAAACTAAACAGTTCAATAATATTTTGACAGCAACTAAAAAAGGTTTGTTTTATTATTATGGTGTAGGAAATGTTTATTTATTTGTATTTCTATGTGAAAATAGGCGAAATCATCGAAATAACAATGGAGCCTACTATTTATCGAAAAAAGAAGAAGAAGTATGTGAAAATAACAAAATCTTTGTTGATTGTGTTCCTATAGAAATTGTGATGCAACTCATACAAGCATAATTGACGATTATTAAGTAGGACAACAAAAGATCAATAAGTTTCATTGTATGTTTATAATCTAATTAGGTTATTACCAAGCAAAACTGCAGGCCACTGGTTGACCTTTTGCCATTGGAAATCGGCTCTGCATTGCCCTCAACTGACAAAAATATCGGTTCAGGGAACTAAGACCTGCTGCGTCAATAGTTGCTCTCACGGCGGCCGAACGCAAGCCTTCCAATTGATGGATTTCGGTCCCATAGCTATCTGGATCTTCTCTATACGCTTCTGCTATATACTATAATGTACAGGGAGTATAGAAACAAAGAATTTTATACTATCATTGTATAAAACATAACAAAACTTTCAGTTTACCTGCTTTAGTTTAGGTCCAAAATGAGTATTCTCGGGGCTAACTTTCAATTCAAAACTGATCAAAGGTAATTTAGGGACCGCCTCCATGGTTCCTCACCTTGTATTTAAAACTTGATTCTGCTCTTCAGATTAATTGCACAAATTTCATAAGTCAGGAATTTGTAATACCTAGATTGCTAACATTTTTTGTTTGGAAGAAAATGATAAGTGATTACAGATGACAAGTCTAAGTTTCACAGATAACAAATTTATAAAGTTATCGAATATTGATAGTTTTTGTTGGTCTTTGTGTTCAATTTGATTAGTGTAAAATGCTTCGATACTATGAAGACAAATAAGAATTTCCAGGTTTTAAACAATTTTAGATAACTGTTAGATAATTATACAATGTTTTGTTTTTTTATGAATTAAAATATTCAGGCATAGATAACAATTTTTTACCCGAAGTCAATTGTGGGAGTTTTTTACTCTGTCGTTCACAGACTCTTTGATTTACTCTATGCGCCGGTAATTTGACAAGACGCTTGTGAATAGTGAATGTTGCAAAATAAATTGAATAGCAGAAATAAAACTTAAAATCCTTGCTAATGTAATATATTATTGTTAAAGAAGAATAACATGCTCTAAAAATGAAGCTAAAAAAGTTAAAAGTTGACAATGAGGTAAGCCGAGATATTTGTAAACAAACGTGTATTGTTGTTGGTTATTGGTATGTAACACTCCCACTTTTATAGGCTCCTGTACAACCGGAGCCTGTTGTGCCGCCCCAAGCGGAAATAATAGAAGCTGATTTATACAAGAGATCGTACTTCGGTCCCGATGTCCCCACACTGGAATTGGAATGTTGGGAAGAGGAATTGTCGGAAGCCCAACTTCAGGCTTATAAGACTGCTGATGAAGAATATAAAAGTATTCAAAACAAACTTGACGAAATAGTAAAAGATACTGGTGGTGAAATAGTATATAATGGTGATCAATTCACTGCCTATCAACTTCTAGGGAAGTAAGTATTGTTGTCCTACTGATATAACAAGGTCAGTAATTATTATGAAGATAACTATAATGTCTAACCTCATTTTAGGCAACCTGTACTGAAGGATTTGGAACGACAAAGTGCTGAGATAATTAGATCCAGATCTCGTTCCCTTTCTATTAGCAGGGATGCTCTGCCAAAAGGTGGAAAAAGAGGTATAAAAAACTTAATGTTTAGGTCCTTTAAAATTCGAAAATTATCATGTTGTACTAATATTTGTATATGACTTTATTGCAGGACGTCCCCGTAAAAATAAAGAAGAGGATCGTGATTATTCACCATCATCTGACAGAGCTAAGTCTCCAGAACTTAAACATAAGAAGAAAAAGAAGGATAAAGACAGAAATAAAGACAGGGATAGAGAAAAAGATAAGGATGGCACTAAAACCAAGGACAAGACACTTGCACCTTCCAGTATGTAACAGTACATATTTGTGTAATATGAATGTTCCTTGTCATTTTTAAAACAAAACTGGCTGCCACCTGAGACTGTGCATGCAGAATAAAAAAAATCCTAATTGTTTAGGTGTTCTTTCAGTTTATGTTCTACATTTGTGATAATTTTCAGTAACATCTGTTCAGCTATTCTGGTGATACATCCATATATCTAAACTTTCGCATTTTGTATTATTAGTAAGAAGTAAGTTTCTTTATGCTTTAGTAACAGTTATAATCAAATAAATTATTTTCAGATGTCCATAGTGTGGTTACGAATGTCAGGCCATCAGAAGCGACAGCTATTGGTGGGTTGCTAACAGGCAGTGCTACAAAAACAACCACTATTGTAGATCTCACTAAAGAAGATAATAATAAAAATGTTGCGGATTCACGTGAAGTGTCCTTTAATAAACTACAAGGTAATTGAGACATTTAATACAAATTGTAGCTTGTGTGAATAATTTACAGCTATTGAACATACAAATATGGCATATTAATCAATAGTGGTGTAAAATGTGATATTTAGATTACAAAGTATTGAGAAACTTTTTTTTATGTTATAGGTAAAACATTCCCATCTCTGGTGGTGGTTGCACGACCATACCTCCGCGCTAAGGAGATGCCTACAGCACCAACTGACCGCGCACTCCTGGACAGTAAGGTGAAGTCGGTGCTCATCCACACACCTATGAAGTTCACCGAGTGGCTCATACAGCAGGGGCTGGTGCGCTGTGAGCAGTGGTGTGCGGTACATGCTGGCAACAAGCTCAAACTTGGTCAGTATATTGTCTATTCAAATTTTACCTATGTGCTAACTAAATTAAAAAGCTACAATAGCTTTTACATGAAAGTTTTCGCGGAATTATCGGCAAATCAAAAATAAGTACGTGTTCTTCCAGAATGTGTTCTACATCTGTACCAAATTTCATCTAGATTCATTGAGTTATCTAGAGAGAGAGATAGAACACAATCAAAAAGGTGTATTAAACCATAGAAAAATTGGGAAATCTCTCCTTTGATTATAAAGAAAAAATTATAAATGATCAAAAATGTTCAGTAACAAGTTTAGTTTGCAAATTGTACATGTATAGTGAAATCATATAGTTTTTGTTGCTGTAATATTTTTTTGTTTTTTATTTCATATTTACGCTATATTCAAATTGTGTTTTTAGGCATGTACTCGGACGTAACTAAATTCCCATATTCCGGCGGCTATGTCTGGATATCTGAATGTTGTCCAACTAGATTTGTCTCTGTATTTTCAAGCTCTATCTTCGAAGGCGCCACATTCCCACCCAGTGTATTATTAAAGCTGATTTATCACTGGGCGTGTCAGACTAACGTACAAAACGTCGTGCAATGGGTGAAAGTGGACAATTTATATGTGAAAGGATTGTTCACGTGGTTACGAGCTGTTTGTACAGTAGCTATACATCAACATATGGGATTGTTGGGTGGAGGGGGGAAGAAAGTCGAAGTAGGTGTCATATCGCTGGGAACAACAAGCCATGATGGCACTCAGAGACAGGTCAAAGTTGAAGTTTTGGGTGTATTGGATCCTGTTGAAAAATTGGTAAGTTATTAAATATAAAAATTTAAATTTACTGCCACAACTAAAGTTATTGTTACTTGGGTCTTAGTGAAACTCTTCATCAAATTTTGCAGTAAAAAACTTATACTTAAACTTATGTAAAAAACAACTTTTAGATTCGTCTCCGTGCAGTTGAGCCTTTAGCGGAATACGAGAAGAACTATAAGAAACGTTTCCAGAAGATTCTAGAACCATTGACTAATTGGGTGCATCCGAGTTCGGTTATACTGACAGACTTAACTGTTGACAAAGGTACTTTGGTTTCCATGGGCTTCAAACATGTTGTGCAATCATCCACACATTCGGACCAGCCAGCAAGGAACAGCAATGCTAACATAATGGAGTACTTGAGGCGTATTGTACCGAGAATGTTCCAGAACACATTGTCACTGTTGTCCAGACAAATTATACAACAGTTCTTGGATGAACTTGTATGGAGAGAGAGGTATGTATCGATAGACGTTACGTCTAAAGAGTCCAGAACAATTTTAAACTAATTTTATAAAAAAAACTCAATTCACCTGATCTATATAATCCAATGTTTTATATTTTATGTATTTTAGGTAGTTTATTTAGCTGTCTAGTAAATTTTTATGATTATTTTACTTGGTAGGTTCGGAGTATCCCCAGGGCAAGCATTTGAAAACATAGTGGTGCACATATCGGAACAAACCAAGTTAGAAGCGAGGGAGCCAATCACGGTGCGCCTAAATAGGATCGCAGCTAATCCATTCAAAAACTGGAAATTCCTCGGAAAGGTGATATCAAAAAATAGTTTAATTCGGTTATAGAGTAAGCACATTTTTAATTCTAAACTCTATCATTTGTCATCTGCAGAAAAAAGACCAGGAGCCGGAACCGGAGACGGGACGAGGTAAACGCGGGAGGAAAAAGAAGGAGCTCTCACCACCTCCCCCTCCCTCGAAGAAGAAGAAGAAAGAAAAAACTACATATGTGGAGGATGATGATGATGAAGAGGTTGGTTAAATTCAATTGAATTAATAAGTCATCCAGTTAGTAAAAATTCAGATACTAATTTCAATCTATACTTCTATACTAATACTGTTAAAAGGAAATATTTGTGTTTTTGTATGTGTTCAAATAACTCAAAAACTACAGGGGCCGATTTCAAAAATTCACGTGGACGAAGTCGCGAGCAACAACTAGTACATTACATCTTTCAGGTTCCGCTTGCCCTCCGACGTACAAAGATCAAACAGGAGAAGAACAAAGATAAAGAGAAGGACAGCGATACTGCGGAGAAGCCTCGGTCGCGGCGAAAGACTGCTCGCTCATATGTAGATGATGAACTGGATGATGTACCACTAAAGAGCATCAAGAAGGAGATCAAACAAGAAGAGACTGTGTCTCTAGAGCGGTATTACTTCGGACAAACGGGAGGCAATGGAGATATTCCAGAAGTTTCTATCGCTGTTGAGGTAAGACATTTTTTAGGATCTTACTGATTTTATAAATGCTAATGTTTTGACGGATGGATGGATGTAAGTATGTATCTTACAAGGTATCTCCAGAATGGCTCAAAGGATCTTGATGTTGGGCATAGATATAGAACATTCCGGAATAACACATAGGTGACTTAATGTTCTTTTTTAATTCCGCGCAGGTGAAGTAGCGGGCAAAAGATAATTTATATTGGATTAAGAATGTATTCGTTTGCCCTTTAATGACTTTGTATGAGAAAATTACACTATGTGGTTTCTAGAAACTATTACGGATTTTTTTTTATACGATAAGGTGGCAAACGAGCAAGCGGCCACCTAAATCCGCCGAAATGGCGAAGCGACCACTGCCCATAGACATCCGCAATTGCAGATGCGTTGTCTACCCTAAATCGATTTCATTACTTTGTTTTTTTTTTAATTATATCATGTTGATAAGGATTAAATGTTATTTTATTTAATAGTGGATGTCAATGAGATGTTATTATAAAAGAAATTATTTTATCTATTTATTTAAATGTTTGTCCAGTGTCCGCTATGTCACGTGGAGTTGAACGACGCGCTGTCGCTGACGCGGCACTTGTTCGCGCACGTGTCTCCGGGCGAGGGCGCGCTCTGCCACTACTGCCTCGCGCGCTTCCCTCATGAACAGGACCTCATGGTGCACCTCAAACACAACCACCCCGTCGACACCAAGTCACCTGAACTCTATACATACGCCTGTCTTATTTGTGAGGTGAGTTGTTTGTTTTTGTGACTGCTTCATGCTTGGAAATAAATTAAGTGTTACTGATGCGGTGTCTAACAATAGTGAACAGGAGATAGAGGTGGTAATAAAGATATTTACCTGTCTTATACATCCTCTCTTCTGCTATCCCCTTCCAATTGTTGAATTAAGAGTTTTTTAGATAAAGACTAATTATAGGAAAGAACAAATCTATACTAATATTACAAAGAGGAAAGATTTGTATTTTTGTATGTCAATACATTCAAAAATACTTCAATAGGTAACTCAAAAACTGCTGGGCAAATTTCATAAACTCTTCCACCATTAAAAAGCTACATTATCAGTGAGTTACATAGGCTATATTTTTTAATTACATGCGGATGAAGTCAACAGCTAACAGATAGTATTTAGGGTCTCTCCCACCACTGGCTGATAGAGGCTCTAATAGCTTAAAAATGACGTCATTATCATTTCCATCACATATTTTACACGTTGGATTGTTATCTGACAATTTACAAGAATTTGGTAGGACTGACTCTAAATAATGTTTTTTGTTTTCAGGTGCGATTTGCGGCGGTGCTGACGCTGGCGGCGCATATGCAGAAGGCGCACGCGCCGCGCGAGCTGCCGTACGCGTGCGCGGCGTGCGGCTACCGCGCCAGCGCGCACCGCGCCACACTCGACCACTTCGCTGAGAAACACGCACGCGACGCACGTCTGCACTGCCCGCACTGTCTCAAGGTTATATCACATTTTTCAAGTTTATATTAATTATAAGGTCGCAAACGCCAAAGCGGCCACCTGAATCCGCCGAAATGGCGAAGCGACCGCTGCCCATAAACATCCGCAATTGCACATGCGTTGCCTTCCCTTAATCGGAGAAAGACGCACATAAACAGGATATTTCGCCTGCCTATGCGTATCCTCCGCGGACAAATCCACTTTTTTATTCCATCCTTTCCTCTTAAGAAAAGTGTGGACAGGAAAAGGGACCCAATTTAGTGTTTCTAGGTGACTAATCTCGTTTATACCTTGCTAATAACAATGTGCTTCAACTGAAATATTCAGATTTCTTCATGTACAAAGAAGTTACACACACGCACACAGTTTGCGATAGAGTTACAGTTGTAAATATATATTTTAACAAAATTAAGTTTTGATAACATAATTAACATTTGCAGATGATAACTGTATACACGGACGGTTACGAGCTGACCGCTAACGTGCTGCTGTTCATCGACCATCTCAAGCTGCACCAGAATAAGGATCTTGAGATCAGCTGCAACAGATGTGTGCTTAAGTTCGTTCATCTTGGTATGTATTAAAAATCAATAAATAAAATGTTAATATTAGTTACATCAAAAACACAAAGACATTTATCCGTCTCGAAGGATCATAAGTGTATGACGCAATAGATCATCTATAACTGTACAGTAAAATTCTTTTATACGTTCGACCGAACTTCTCGGACCTTCTTGATTTAGGATTTAAGTAAATCTTCTATCAAACCTGGAACTATAAATGTAAATGCAGGTCAACTGAAGGAACATCAAGTGAGGGATCATGTAACAGTGGAGGATGCTTTGCCGCTGTGTTCTGAAGAGCATTTGATCAATAAACCGAAGGTAAGAGGAACATACATTTCGAATAGTATATGTAACATCTACTATTTTATATATTATACTATACTAGCTTTCGCCCGCGATTCAGTCCGCGAGGAATTAAAAAAAAACATAAGTAGCCTATGTGATCTTTCAGACTATTCTCTACATCTATGTCAAATTTCATCGAGATCTTAGATTAGGCTACAAACTCTAACAAACATCCATCCATCTAAACTTTCGCATTATTATATTACTAGCTGTTGCTCGCGACTTCGTTCGCGTATAATTATAAAATATAGCCAATGTTACTAACAGATAAATTGCCTTTCTAATGGTATAAGAATTTTTAAAATAAGTCCAGTATTACTTGAATCAAATATATACACAAATACAAGTCTTTTTTAATATTAGTAAAGATTAGTATTATTACTAGTATAAGATGTTTGTGTGTACAGAACAAGGCGCGGCCGCCTGTGAAGGACTCTGCCAGCCACGCCATCAGTGACACGTACGAGCAGCTGACACTAGTGCTGCCCACTGGCTTGCTGTGCCGCGAGTGCGACACGCCGCTGGACAGCGACAAGCACTTCCTGTACGTACTACACTCATAACTGAACAAATTTACTCTGATGCTATGATATATGATTATATGATAGTTGGCAATTTTATGAACTAACAATGTTTTGAAAACATCATTTTGAATAATGAGGGAACTCCAACTGATGAATGTCGCCATTTTTATAATTTAGAAGTCCATATGGCTTGTAGTTGTATTTGCTGATATTAAGGCCACTCTCATGATGCTTATTTATAATAACTATTTATTGTTATTTCTGAACGCAATACAAGACAAAAACATACAATATTTTTTAGATATTTCGATTCCAAAATGGTTTAAAAAAATGTAGATGGTCGGCCATATTAACAATACTTGTTAATTACTTTAAAACCAATACAAAGGCTACTATAATATAATACTATGTGAAGATGTCGAACGTTCCGTGGTGACGACTAGAAATGTATCGAGCGACTGAGCTCCTTAGCGACTGACTGAGTACGACTGACGACTGCCAGAATGCCAGAATGAGCTGCGCTGCTTGCAAGTGTTTTATATAAAAATACCCCCCACTTTTCCTTCCGTTTCCTACTATTTCCTAATAATATATATTTTTTGTAAAAACGTGTAAATCTACCTCGTCTTTGCTTAAATAGCCCTAAAGTATCAATTTAGATAGTAAAAAAATTACACGGCACTTAGGTCGTAAGTTACAAATCATTATAATATACTATGCTTTTGTTTTCAACATGGGAGAATATCAGAAGGTGGGAATTTTATTTATACTGGTAACTAAAAACTAACGGGCCTTTACAATATCAAAAAACTACTATAAAATCTTTGTAGGTGTACATTCTGAAATTATAATTATTTTAAATGTTTATTCATAGGGGCTATACGAAGTGCAGCAAGTGTCCGTACGCGACGTCGTGCTACCGCGCCATGCTGAACCACAGCGGCTGCTGCGCCGGGCCGCACTCGCTGGAGGACGCGCCGCGCCCCGCGCCCCGCGCCGCGCACTGCCTCTGCGGGTACCGCACGCACGTCGGTCAGTGCTGCACGCAATACAGCCATCGTCATCTTTACCTTATCCTAGTCCCGTAGGGCTAGGGCGGGTTCTCCTCCTCCAAATAACTCTATCATCCGCCATCTATCACCGCTCCCTTGATCATGTCACCTTTCAGGCAATCCATCAATCTCTTTCTAAGTCTACCTCTACCGGTGTACACTGTGTTGAAAATAATTACGAAATGCAAAAAACTAAAAAAACTCCAACAAACATCCATCCATTAAACTTTCGCATTTATAATATTAATATGATTAAGAAGTTATGTTATGTTAGTAGATGTTATTTAGAATGTCGGTAATCTCAGCATATTTTTTAATAATTATTTTTCAATAAAAATCCCTACAGTAACAACACGATTATAGGCTATATATTTTCACGCTATTTAATTTAGGGGCTAAATAGATTGGAAAATACATCATGTGAAAAGGGGACATACACTACAAGCCAAAAGCAGAAAAAACCAAGGTCACGGTAATTGTTTGCCAATAGTCAGAGCCTTATAATTAGTATATTTAAATTTTGACATTTGCTACAGAAAGGGTCAGTAATATAATATCACGAAATGATTAACAAGGTGTAATGTTTGTACAGGTACGGACATGTTGACGCACTTGCTGATGTGTGAGCGCAAGACGGCGTACAGCTCGGAGGAGGAGGCGCGCGCTCACCTCGTTAATGCGGACGAGCACGCGAACAAGCTCGCCGTACAGCCCGCACACACCGGACACACCTCGCCTCTTCATACTGTGAGTTATTACTATAATATTACATTCTAGCCATCCAGTACTGAAATAATGTACCTTTATTACACCATTACAGATGTTTTTAGTCAAATACTGTCTCATTGTAAAAGTGTATAAAAAGGCCACATAAAGGATATTTGATCTGTAGGATTTAATATTTTCTTACAGAAGTAGCCGCGATACCCGTGCTTCTCTCCTTAAGCCAAATGTGTTTGACTATACATGTAATCAACGAATAAAAACTCAGCTACTTTGAAATCTGCTTGTTTGTGCCTCTCAATAGATGGGTTTATTAAAAAAAAAGCATATATTAATGATTTGTTATGTCATCAGCCACTGGAGAGCCTATCATCGCTGTCAGAGTACGCGCCGCCGTCAGTGATCAACACGCAGCTCTCGCTGGACGACCTCGCGCCGCCCTCCGTGCTGCAGGCAGACCAGGTCACAACACAAACTATATTAACATATACCAGGAATCATATAAAAATAACTTAGTAAACCATACTTTAGTTAAATTCTATTAAATTATATTTAATAACAAATATGTCCTTACACTCATTGAAAATGTTTCAAAATAAATCCATCTTCCATATATCTGTATTAATAAAGCTTTACTGCCTGTCCCATCACTGGCTGATAGTCTCAGATAGCTTAAATATGACGTCACTGTCAGATACGATAAGGTAACAAAATCCGATATTTCCATCACATATTTTACATGTTGGATTGTTATCAGACAATTTACAGTTTTGGTGGGACTGGCCATAAATCTTTGTTATGTAAGATGTCGGCAATCACAGCATATTTGTGATAAAAACCTCGACCCTTTTTACAGGCTATTTTTTTTCGCGCTATTATACTTTGGGGGTAAAAACTGGAAAAACTGTCCTGAGGGAAAGGGACAAAAACTACAAGCCGATAGCAATACAGATGCGATTGCCATGGTAACG
>LD699455.1:8229601-8240130 GCA_003118335.3 Papilio memnon
ATGTACATGTTTTATTCTTTTTTTCGTAAAAGAGTTTTTTATGTCAACTTTAACAATTATTACTTCTATTCTGCGAATTAGGAGTTCTAGTAATTTCAACCTTTACTAGCTATGTTTGTGTCTTTAAATTTCATCGTAATGTTTTCTGTTTCGTCGACATATAGCTTCCGTAATTTATTTTGCATATTACTTAGATTTACTGTTAGATTTGGAGACTAGGTTTAAAATATTTAATCCAAGTAAACATAAAGACAAGTTAATGTCCAATTTGATGATATAATTACATACATGCAAATTAAGTGCGCCTAAACAAGAAAGCTTAGGTATTCATTATCGCCTTTCTATGGATAACGAGCTCCAAAAGTAAAAAGTTAATGACTTAAAGTTATTCTGAGAAATTAAACTTAAAGACGAGTCATTGAAAGTATGTTTAATTCGTATTTCGATTTAAAAGCATCTATGTGGGCGTCTGCGTGGGTTCGACCTCGCAGCGTGGGCAGGTGCTAACGGGCCACCACCGAGCCTCACCGATGTCTGTAATCGCCTGGTACTGTTCCTAATCGCTTGTTACTGGCTGTTATCGCCGACGGCCCCTACAACATAGTTGCTGACCGTCGACCTTTTGCATAGAGCTATAGGAAGTTGCGTTACCTTTCTTTATGGACTACAAAGTAGTTTGAATTTTTTTTACTCATAGGTGGAACGAATTGGGTCGTTTATGT
This sequence comes from Papilio memnon, assembly GCA_003118335.3. Classification (NCBI taxonomy): domain Eukaryota; kingdom Metazoa; phylum Arthropoda; class Insecta; order Lepidoptera; family Papilionidae; genus Papilio; species Papilio memnon. The sequence continues at coordinate 8,230,324 of LD699455.1, forward strand.
GCCATTTTATTGGTCTACTGAAATTCTACACAGTGGTCATAGTAGGTCAGATGTCCTTTGTTAGGTTTATCGTGTACGTTTGTCATTTAACTCCTTAAGGTCGCACTAAACTAAGTAATTGCTGTAGTAAAATTGCTTGAATATCCTTCGAGTTGCTCTATACGGAAACTACGGCTCCATTAATTCGTGTCCCGTCTCGCTGGACGCAATGCAGCACGTTGAATCACCGGCGCCCGAGAATTTACGGGGTTACTTTGCAAAGGTATCTGATACCATCTCGACCGCACACCGCCTTTTGTTAGGTCAGTGCACTGTATTGCTTTTGTTGTTTGCAGTCACAGAGTAATGAATAGTGCATTTCTCGTTCGATTTGTGAAATATCGCCAATTTTTTTCATAATACTTTAAATATATTTCAGTTCTTATACTAGAAATTAAATACATAAGTGATGATGGTCTTATCCTATTTTTTATATTGAGGCCCACAGAATTTTACTAGTATTTTACTTTGAACTTTACTTTAATAGCAATTAAAACATATGTGCTATACTTGAATATTCCACGGTAGCACCTTAGGTGTTAATGGTCGTACGGGAGAGAGTGAAATGTTGCGGTCGAACGGCCCGTTAATTGCGTACACTAATTAAACTGTACGAATTCTGTAGAGAGTGCCCTGGCCGCTCCACTTGCCATCTGTGTTGTGACTGCATACCGCATGAAAGTATGTAAGGCTGCTTCAGACGGTACTAACGCGCGCAATTGTGGATGTTAATATAATTCTTTTCTTCGCTGTTAATAATTGATAAAAGCTTTCATATTTATCAAAGTAATCTAAACTGCTACAATGTTTTAACAGACTAGACAGAACACAAGGTATCTCAGAAGTCTATCATTGTGGCAGAAAACTCTTTTTCACGACTTTATCTATCACTGAGATATTTTATTTCTACTTTTCATTGAATATCTTTTACTGACTGTGATTGTACACGTAGCAAGAAAACGTACTGACCTAAAGGTGCCTATTCATGTGTCTCGTGAAGGATGAATAAAAGTTTGAGAAGCCTATTCAAGCATCTCTCTAGACACCATTCTCTACAGGAGACGACACTTTGCTTAGGTACGCTTTAAGCGTAGTACAAGAGATCCTTTTTCAATCTACGTTTATGTTGAACGGCGTACTTTGTCAAATTAAAATGAAACATGTAACATTGGAATTTATATCATCCTGTGTAATGTTATTCAACAACGCTGTATAAAATTAAACAAGTGTAACTCAGTAGTGTTTATATTGTGCGTAAGTTTTTTTTGCTTGATCAAGCGAAAAATTCACCATTCTAAAACACTAATCGCCTATTCATTGATGCGTGTTTGCACCTATGTTTATTGTTTATGTTTGCGTTTTCATTGATTACACTCGCACGTCTAGCGCCGTTGAGTGAATCGAATTGCTTCGTTGAAATAAGTCGCCGATTGCTGAGGTTATCGTGTTTGGAGGTCATAGGTTTGCATGCCAACTGGCTTGGTTGGTTCAATAACGTATTTCGTTCTATAAAAAAATAAAAGGTAAAGTAAACCTGTAATTGAAGGTTAGAGAGAAATTTCCATAAAATTAAAAAGTAAACTTTAGAAAAAAAAAACGTAAGTATTTAAGCAGGAGGTAAATTTTGCAACCAATAATTACATCTTTTTTTTAATTATGTCTGTGGACTATTGGAATGCAATTGAATATTTTATCTTGATCTGAACTCATAGATGGCACATTGACAGTTTTTTATGATGGAGTGTGGTCGATGGGTTTGTATTCGGTTTTGTCTCCGCAGCGGACGGCCTATTTATAGTCTATGGCATGCGACGGCACGCGGACGACCTTTTTGCCTTATAAATCGTCCGGTAGCATAGTACACTGATATTCCGTTATTGATAGCAGTAGCTTGTTTATGCAGGAAAATATTTAGAATTCGATATAATGACATTTCATAGATAGTGTGGATTTAAGTATTAACTGTCGGGCTACTCTTTATATCATGGAAATACAAATTTGATTGCAACTTAAAATCTTATGTGTAAATATTTATTATACAATAAAATAAATGGCAATAAATCTAGATAATTATGAAGCCATACAAAATATCGATAACAACGTAAATAAAATCTAAATGCAATCTACATTCTGTGGCTTCTTTGAATTATTTACGCTGTCTAACCATGTTACAGTCATGGTATATAATTGGTCATTTATCATAAAGTTCGGCCATATTCTGTCGCAGAAATAAAAGCAATCTTTCGAGTTTATGGATCACAACCAGTATCGATTATTGCCAATTGAAGACGAGTACAATGTCGATGCGGGCGACATGACGTATTCTCGCTCGTGATCACAGAGTTTCGCCTCGTGTGTCCTAGCCTAGACTAGCACTACTATGATTTCTTTGTATTAAACAGTGTACATCAAGGGTATAAATCTACAATGGATATGTCCATAAAAAGAGATTAATTATTGTTTTTAATGCCAAAACCCCTTGTATAACTTTCATCTCTCTTATTTATTTGAAAATCACAAATAAGCAACGTACTTTTTCGTAGTTATAATATTAATTTACTAATATGTTTTCGAATTCCAAAATTAGAAAAGCAATAACACAGCGAAGCGGAGCACCTGTTACACTAGATAAAATTAGCTGTGGTTATTTGTAACATGTTAGGATACTTTCTCATATAAGAGATATTTATTTCTCACTAAATACGACAGTTTTCTTACACCGGCGATTGTATACAATGCATCTTATAGGCCGTATTAGGATGTAGTTTAGTTTGCAGATGAATGCGTGCACAATGAGCGGACGTGGCCATATCGCCAGTTCAGTATAATTGTCGAGCGACGTCAGGTCGCAGGCTTGTGTCAATAGCCATTCCTCTGTTGTTTGTGTTACTGTTATCGGTAACAGATCGTTAATGGTTCTATATGCACCAGTTGCTCTACAAGCAGGTGCAACTGCAACAAGACATATTGATAAACCAACTAATTATTGCCGCAGAGTGGATTAACGGTTACTTAATCCTTAAGCTAGGGCTCTCTCTTAGTGACCGTGACGTCTCTGTGTGGTATCTGCTCTTTTTAATGCATTTATTGCATATCGTTGCTATTTCTGACAGTATTTGCTATGGAGTTTGAAGTCTACTGTGAGGATTTCCTCATATCATTAAACATTGTAGAGGAATTTGTAACTAAACTAAACTACAATAATGAAGGTGTAGTACTAAATTGCGTAATCTAGTCGTGTTTATACCATAGCGGCTGTACAATAGACTGCCTGTCTACGCACGTGCGTCGCGTGCTCCACTCCGCCACACGCATTCTTATCGTGAATTCCTATACACTTGCACAATGTGGTAAATCTTTACTACTTGCAGAATTGAATGACTTGTTATACATTGTTATCGATCCGACAGTGTTAAAGTTTACGCTAAAAAATATTTTACGGAATAGTCGAAGTTATTATTATGCTTAGGATATTATACATCATGTTAAGGTCGTAAATAACTTAGGTTGACTTAATTATTACACAGATTAGAATATGGACTTGTAATTTTTTCTGTCTTGAGTTCTTACTTATACTTGCTTACTTTCATAAACATTGTGTTTACCTTGTAATTAAATGTTCAGTGCTATTAAGAGTATTAAATTATTTATTTTCTATTGTTTCAGTCGAAGCAGAGGGCATCGATTAAATGGCTGCTGTCCAAGGCCTTTAACAACAGGGTGCCGGAGAACTTGCAGGAACCTTTCTACAGGGACCACGAGGTGAGTTTCATCTTTTACCAGCTTCTATCGTATATGGTAGTTAAAAAACATGAGGCCCGACTCATTTCATACTTGAATGACCACGTACAGATGATAACAAAATATGTAGGGAAAGTTGTGGTAGGAATGGGCACATTTTCACCTAATCAATTATTAGTATTATAAATTAGACTATATATTTACGTGAATATTAGTTACTAGCTGTTGCTCGCGACTTCGCCCGCGTGAAATCAAAAAATGTAGCCTATGTTACTCACAGATAAATTACCTTTCTAATGATGAAAGAATTTTTAAAAAGGGGCCCAATAGTTATTGGGTTATTTCAATATATACAAAAATACAAAGTTTTCCTCTTTATAATATTAGTATAGATATGTACGTACAAAACGTACATACGTAAATGTTTAAGTTTCGTGTAAGTATTACACAGTAACAAATGTTATCGTTATCCTCAGTTAAAAATTCAACATTGATAAAAGATCATTGCTCTCAAACTATTTCTTTGTTTTTTTACTTTCGTTAAGTCGATTTTGTAAAAAGAGCCGTAATGGTAAGACTATTACTTAGATAACTTTAATTAACGTTATGTTATTTTAAAACAATACTCGATTTTTTTATTATACAATCGATACGCGTACATTATTTGTTGTGTACAAAAGATAAAAAACATGCTCTTGAATAATAGAAAAGCAGTCGAATCGACCAGCCGGCTCATTCGGTATACACACCTTTTCCTGCGCCCCTTTGTTTTTGCGATTCTCCTTTTGTCCATTGAACTTTCAGCCGGTTTGCGGAGCAGCTTGAATAAGACCCTGCGATAGTGCTTAAATTACGTATCTAGAAAACACTTACGAACGTCTTTCATTCGATAGCATTTAGATCGTGACGTCACAAATTATTAATGTTTCTATTAAACTATATTTTTTTGCAATGTTCATTTTATTTTCAATTTTAAAGTTAAAATATATAGTGGTATGTTCTACGACGTTGATTGATTGTTTTTAATTAAAGTTATGCGACATGTGTAAGTTGTTGAACCTTGATACACCTTCCCCATTGGCGCAGAACATCTGCTCCCAGTCAACGTCCTTGAAGACTAACCCCGTACTTGCAATGTCTCAAATATACCATTGTATCGATCCTGTCAGTTGTATGGGGTCGGTGCTCACAGAGACACGCGTTGCACTAATTTAATGAAATGATAGTGTGTATCGGACTTTATATATCGTGACCAATGGTTTTAGAGTACGCCCTCTTCATGGGTACAGCGGTTGAAATTTGCGTGTTCAAGGTTTATTACATTAGATTGTTAAAATAATGTACAGCATATTTTTTGTTTGTATAGTTTAAACCTTGTCCTAATTTAATTAATGTCGTCTGACTTGTTTTTAATCCCGTACATCGATTCACTACTCAGGTTTGATTACACTATGCCCTATCTGCCCGTTGTAAACAATACTCGAAATAAACCCAGCGGATGCGGTCTTGGAAATTGTTATGGTGAAAAGTTCAAGGTATATAAAATTGCGAATTGCGATTGCAGGTAAAAGTTCCTTACAAATAAATCATTTGATTTTATATTCTCGGCGTTCAATTTTTTTTGTTATTTTTTTTGGGACGAACAAGGAATTTTTTATTAATGTCAAATTGCAAATACTTGAATTGTTTTATAATTAATAATGCATTATTGTAAAATTATTTTGTGGTTAAGTAAATAATATTCAATTTTTTAAAATTTAAAGTACATAATCGCTTGGCTAAGGATCAGTCATAATTACTTCTCCACGGTGAATAACCCGTGTATGGTAATTATTTTATGTGTCATGTTTACATGATTGAAAAAGAAAAGAAAGAAGTATTTTTATCTCTTATGTTCTTGGTTTTATAATTGGAATGTTGTTTTTAATTTTATTATATTAAGAGCTATTTTTAAAAATGCAAAACACGACCATGGACATTTGCCTATTCCACATTTATAGATTTAAGCATGCGTTGATTATGTATTTTATAAAATATTTACTTGCTCCTAATTATCTTTCTTGTATACATTGTGTGGACCTAATTAGTTTACGATTTCTAACCATTATCATGTGTTTACTAAACCCCATAAGCCACGGTGTTCTGCATCGTCGCCGCAGCCACGAATCGAAATAGCTCCTAATGAACGTATTTCGTCTGATGCGAGCTGCATACAACTTTTCTCACCGGAAACCCAGATATCGACTATTCCGAATACAGATTACGAAGACTATAAAGTCGAGAATCGCTTGCATTGTTGTTGTTTCATAGCAAATGCGGAATTAGAGTTTCTTAAAAATAGACCGTGCCATTTCCGTCTTGAGGAAATATTGCTCTTTTGTTCCTTTAATTTCATTTTAGGAAGTTTATGTACATTTGCAATTATACACCAAGTTGTTAGGTAAATATAGGCACAATAAATAATAACAGTTAAATAAAACATAAACAAATGTACTAAGCATATTCAAAAATACAACAGTAAAAGGATAATATAATGAAAATGGCGCGAAAGGTATCATAAAGTTCCGATACGTGAATAATTATAGCTTGTCTTTTTTGTGAAAATTTCCAAAGTTAGATTCTAAAAATATGATGTAATTATGTTAAACCCTTGATGGTATTATATAATCGTATGCTATAATACACTTATAATTAAAGTAATTTAATTACCTTATACATTTCATATTTTTTTTTTCGTACAATGTTTGCATTGCCATGGTATACCGTCTGGTTTTGTATTTACCTAACGTAACGGCAATCGATGCGGACCGCTTTCATATGACTCAGATATCAATCGGATTACGCATTTGTTGTCAGTGACCCGAAGTACGGTAATGATTCATTTATTGACTCACATTAGGAAGCTAAGCTGTAATAATCACCAAAAAGAATATTTGCCTGTAGTCCTAGAAACAGACTAGAAAGGTCCAAATATGGGACATAACATCGGTTTCGTCGATTAAAAAACCCATCTTCAGATGTGGTAACGCATCTTAAGATGATTGCTTTAACTATATACCAAACTACTTGTTGCTCGCAACTTCGCCCGCGTGAAATTAAAAATATAGCGTTTGTTATTCACAGATAAATTACCTTTCTGACGGTGAAAGAATTTTTAAAATTGGTCCAGAAGTTTTTGAGTTACTTCAATACATACAAAAATACAAATTTTTCCTCTTTATAATATTACTATAGATGTATTATTATTTCTCGAAAAATCACCGTATTTTTTCTTTGCTTATTATTTTAAAACTCTATTATAAGTCGCATACGCTTGTTGTCGACGCTCAACTAAATTATCTAAATAATAATATTGATTGTCTGATGATATAGTAGCAGTCTATTTGTCGTTTACTATTAGGAGAGTCGTGTGAGTACAAAGGATGGTTTTAATTAGTACAAACAAGTCGTTGCCACTTTCCGTCGTATATCTATCAGCGGAACAAAAAAAGCGTGTGTCGGATGTTACAAAGGAGAGCTCGGCGCCGCCACTCTCCTTGACCCGCGGCTACACAACAAATATGTCCTTCTGTTCGTTATTTTGTTACGTCTCAGATGCTCTGTAAGGGCTGAACGAAAGTAAATAGTGAGTCAATTGAAGAATTAGCATTCTTTTTATGTTTTGAATACCACCTTTCGAACTTTAATTGTAGGTATATGAGTTAGGGATGTACTACACAGTATGTGGTTCGTTGAGATTTAATTGTTTATTTTTTGTTCTTACAGCAAAGATATAAAGGCAAAAAATGGTAAGAATTCTGTTTTAGCAATTGATAAGTCTACATTGCATTGTTTCTCAATGGAACCCTTGCTATTTAGGCACCGCAAGTCAATGCTGCCAACCCTGGCTCGATAGTCGTCTTAATTATTCTTAGCAGGACACGCGATACATCTGCCGAGATTTATTTAATTGACACATACTGGTGGCTTTGTCACTTATGACTTAATCGCCATGAACATGTTGGGTTTAAAGCATTAGTTCATAGAACTAAAAAGCTGTTTTATCCAAGTACAGAGCTGAGTACTGTTATAGTAGGCTTGTAAAAATAATGATATCGTGCTGTGGTACAACTGCAAATGATCGTTCTAATTTCCTTTATAACTTGACACACGTCCAGGTAATTTATGCGAGGTCATTGACCTAAGAAGGCCGTGATTTAGGAAATTCGATAACTTTTCACCGAAATACATTCACGCTTTAACAGGCGGTTGCGTAAATTTGACAATGCGACCGATGCCGACCAATTGTTCCAGATTAAAAGTGAGAGTGACTATGAGGCCGTGTGTCGAATAAAGTGGGCCGTATGTAGGGTGACCAAGCCGATTACAATCGTAACTATAGCTACATCTTTTATAGGGGTAATGTGAAAAAGTGTCATTTTTCAATCTTGTTTAATATACCTAGAATTATATGGCTGTAATTTTACATGAAATAATATCAACGTGAAAAAAAATAATGTATCGTCAAGAATCAGCTGGTCATTGAAAAGCAGTGCAAAGTTATTTTCCTAACAATGTATTACTGATTGCTAAATAACGCTTCCTCTAAAAGAAATTATTGCTGCATTCATTATCAAGGAAATATTTGGAATGTGATTAATACTGCAATAAGAGATAAGATTACAAACAATGCTACATAACTCTGAATAGATTTCACCAGTTATCAGTTTAGACATTCCTAGTAACAGTCACGCTGATATCATAAAGGGATGTGTTTAGTCAACGACATTCTTATTTTTACATAGTAACGTACATACGTATAAAACCCTTTTAGAGTTTTTATTTTGCTAATAAAAATGGTCACCCCAATCATATATCATCATTTAGTCTTGTTTAGCACTTCATGGTCAATGAGATGTTAATATAATGTCATAATGGGCGAGACAAACCTGTTTATCGTTTACAAGCGGCCGACTAACACTTTATTTTGAGATCTTTTATATTTGTGACCAATTTGTATGATAATTCTCAGTGTAGAAGTAATTAACAGGCTTAATTTAGCTTTATTTATGGTTAGTTCTAGTGTTTATATTGTCGGCATTGTACTGCAGTTTCAGGATACCCGAGAGCGTATCCAACGGTTAGCTATCTAGTGGAATTTGTTTATTGAAAGTTGAGATTAATATAGTCTAATTATAATTACATTCAGAGGTCTTTGTAACGAGTGTGACTGCAGAAATACTCTCCCGTTGTGACGTAACTTATTACCAATCTATATAAATATTGGTTTGAAATTGGCTTTAATGACTTTTATTGATTACGGATGTTGGTTAAGCTTTCACGTCTTACCTAATATTAAAACAAAAATGAAACCTATCTAGGCCATTCAAGTACGTTAAAAAGACTAGCGACCAGTCCCGGCTTAGATGAGTGAACATTTTTTTAAATATCTTTACAAAATAGAAAATAGCGTCAATAGTGAAATATGTTTTATCGGTCCATTAGTTTTTTAGTTTATATTTTAACATTCTAAAATAAAAATCTTTTCTACCTCTGGCAATAATTTTTGGAACTGACATTACTCGTATTTCTAAGTGGGGAATCCGGGTCGACATCTGCAAATATTTGAACAAAAGCGACGGACACATTTACGCAAATGTAAGACAAGTGGTGTCACAGTGTACTTGTGTTCCTTTAAACCCACGATGTGTTTTTACATAATGCTTGTTTTGTTGTCACTGATAAAAACACGACAATTTACGTCTTGCATAGAATGAGATAACGTGCCATTTGCTCGGCTGCTGTCTTTTACAAATGTTTTAAGTAGTTGTTAAGCTCTGTACTATCGAGAATCAGTAACTTAACAAATATTTCTACAAGTTGGAAGCAAAACAACACCATTCGACATATTGATCTGGTTTTGGCGCGACCACTGTAACCGCAGTGCTAATTTATTCCCATAATAGTTTATACGTCGGGTATGTTTAGACTGATACGGGACATTCAGTCTAAAATAGAAATGTAAATTTCATAGACACCTTAAAGCAG
>LD699455.1:8240151-8257296 GCA_003118335.3 Papilio memnon
AAAGATAAAAATTATTTACTTACTACAACACACTGCGTAAATAGTTTATGACAAAAATATGCAAAATATAGCGGCACACTTTTGTAATTCGGCGACACACAAAAGTGCCGCGGCACAGTGGTTGAGAATCACTGCCTTAAAGTATAATAAAATAATTAAGATTATTGACTTATCGAAAATTCTTAATGCTTAAACCTAGTAAGTCAATAGATAGAAATTGGCACTTAATATTTTTTTTAACGAATATGATTTGAACGACCATCAATTTTACATTCTCACTATCTATCGATAGATCGTAAGTGCATACTCAAACATTAACCATCTGTTTATATCGATATTTGCTTCACGTATAAATAAATATGCACCACTACACGATTACTACGAACTATCAGTATGAAATGAGGCTATGTAAAGTCTGTACGCTCAGTACCAGGGCAACATGACCACGTGGTGTTAACTGGTACAAGAGTCGAGGTTTGTTTATCAAGTGATGTAACGTCGCCACTCGCCACGCCCTAGGCCGCGAGCACGCACCTCCATACCTGAATGACGCAATCTTTGTCACTCCTACTGTACTTACACGATTAAATGAAAAAAACTGTTTTGACATGCAGATATATAAGCAATTTTATATGGTTAGTCAAGGAATGACTTCATATTATGTCGGCTGGTCCTCTTCGAACAACAAATAATTGATTGATTGGTACTTCTCTTAGACACAACTGCAATTGTGTGGGCAAGCAATAAAAGCTTAAACATAAATGACAGGTGACAATTAAAATATAATTAGATCTAAGTAAAGCTTAAGCTATTTTGTACAACTAAGTTTTTAATATTCCCGTTCCAGGATCAGGAGCATCTTAAGCCGCCTATAGTTGGGGGTCTGGCGAACGCGGAGCTGTACTGCTTGGCGCTCGCCAACATGTACTCGGACCCCAACTACCACAGCCTCAGCCACTGGAACATCCTGCAGACGCTGGCGAGGAAGGGCGTGCCCGTGTCAGACCCTGCCGACTGCGCGCTCACAGAGACCGTCCTTATACAGACCAACCCTTTGAAAATGGTGAGTTATTTATGTCCCTAATAATTGTACCTTCGTTTTTACTTACACTATATTATTGAATAAAACAGTTATAGGAATAATATAAAAAATAATATCCTTCAGCTATTATTACGTTGAGTTATATTAAAATAATATAATGACCTTCAAATATCTTACTTTGCTATTTTTGTTTGAATGATATTACATCAACCGTTGTAAACATAATTGATTACAACATGCAGAATATTTACGATCAGAAAGGCATGTTATCACCAAAAAGAAACTAGGAGTTTAACCTGGATTAATTGTGATTTATTGAATTTTTGCTCAAGTAATTCTATATTAGAGCACAGGCGCCTCCCACATTGCAATAACACTAAAACTAGGTGGACTATCGCAGTGGGCAGAAAACCGTAAGACATTTCTAACTCCTCGTTAACTTGCCACTGGCTGACTTATATTGTAGAACATTTTGCTTACTGTTACAATGTTTGTTTTTTATATCGCTTGTATAATGGGCTTTTTGTTATAAAACTGAGAATAAAGAAAACTACAGTACTTATGGTTTACGACCAATTCGAAGGCGGAACCACTTAGCGTGGTATGTTATGAGTGTAAAATCTCTATTTGACTATTGGTCATTTCTTTGATGTACACTTATGCACAATGGACTTTGAATTTGTGTTTTAAAAGGTATTACGATATATGAAAACAGTAATACTTTTCTGCAGAATTATTAATTATATTTGTTGTATTAATAATTAAAAGTATATTAATTTGTAACATTGTTAAATTAAATACACTTTTAGGTTTTGTTTTTAAGTATGTACATCGATTTTATTTTGTAATTTCCCCAGTCACCGGTAACGAGGATATCCCTATTTATTTAACAATCCCGTTCCCGAGAAAGGCGTGTACTGAATAAAAATAAATTCTTATTCAGAATTTATCCGTATTTTAATTGGTTTTAAACAAACTCATTGTTATCTTGTTTGTAGAAAAATCTTCTATTTTTACGATTGGGTACTCCAAAATTTATCAAATACAATTTCGTCGACTGTAATTTTTAAACAATTATTTTCAAAGAAATAAATATCTTGGGATATTCGTCACGAACATTTTGTTAATTTAATAATCCACAGGTATCTAGTTACTACATATATTTATGTGTACCGAACTAACTAGTGTGGGCAGAACCTTATAAGGCGAGCGAAAAGCTGTACCGTTTGAATCAATCCATCTTTGTGAACTGGAATGAAATTAAATGTGACGCCTTTCAATGTATAAGACAAAGTTGCTTAATAGAACAAATCAATAATATACAAGAGAAAATTCTTTTGCATTAGTATAACGATAAATTGGTTTACTATGTATTGTAGAACATTGGCGTTACATTGAATAGACAATCAGCTGTTCAATTATGCGTTTTATCCTCATGTAAAGAAAGTCTACTTTATATATTCCAGAGTGCGCACATGTGTGTGATGGAGGCTCTAATGGTGCTGTACGCGCGGGAGGTGGTGACCGCTGACCGGGTGGCGGCCGCAGTGCAGAGGTTCGGTCTTTCCCAGCAGTCAGCTATCACCAACCACGAGGACGGTCTGCTAACATGGATCAATGCCGCCTGCGCAGCGCTTAACAATGCTGAGGTGAGCTTCAAGAACTATAGATGTAGCTGGTGTTATCTAGTTTAATTGTCTGTCATTGCAAAAGTTGTAACTGCATTTGTTGGCCTAATATTTTTTTATTTCAAAATTAAGACTTAGGCAGTTTTGATGTTCGTTTCAGGATGAATCTTCAAGTCAAGTGCCCTCTCTGCGGTCGCTGCAGGAGGCGTGCGATGGCGCTGCGCTGGCTGCACTGGTGTCGTTCTACTGCCCGGAAGCGTTGCCGAGGTCGGCTGTGCGAGTGGGCCGCATGGCCTCCATACACGACTGTCTGCAAAACCTCATGCTGGTGCGCGACTTCTGCCGCGAACGTCTCCCACACAACGTGTTCCACATGATGCCCGAAGACGTTGCATATATGCGCGGGTGAGTTATCTTGCTATTTGAATTGACAGCGTAGTGCGAGAGGCAAACTCAACAAACCTGAAATTTTGTGAAATTTTCATTATTTTCAGATCAATGCGCCAAAACTTAGTAGCAATGCTCGCTGATCTGTTCAATTTGCTAGAAGTACATCCTGTGAAGTCAGTCAAATATCCTGGTATAGGTAAGTAATGACTTGTATTGGATGTTCCTAACATTACATTTTATCTACTGATGTTGCATGCACTAGAACTCTAATGGGAGTATGTGGTCATAATATCAAAGGTCCTATGCCCACTAATTTTGTTTATATACCTTTATAAATAAAAGTAAATAATCGTGCGGTGGTCCAAAACGCTTTTTGTAACGCAGATGTACACATTAGGCAAATCCGGGCTTTGTGGTATATCGTTGATTTTTATAGGAAGGTTTTGAATGGACGCAATACTTTTATTTGCAGTAAATACTTTAAAGAATAATTATTACTTTGTTATCTTTGTATTAAGTTAAGAAACTGGTCAGAGGTAAGTCCCTTTAACATATTACGAATGACGTAAGAATGTCGCTTTGCTGAATACCGTTCTCATTCTATATCAGGTCACCCTGTCTTTTTCAAAAATACCTAATCACTTTGATAATTCATTCACATTAATATTGATGTTGGTAATATATTTGTAAAATAGCTAAGTACGAGATTAAACGTTAGGTATAGACTAGTGCACTGACAAGTTGTCCATACTTTCTAAATTGTATTCATTGATCGGTATGCGCTTCGACATCTAACATTCAGTCGCTAGTTATTCGCGACGGAACTCTGCTCTGGATACCGCTGTGCGGGCGTCGCGTGGGTAAGTGAAGGCAGGGTGACTGCGTGTCGGCGTTCTCCGCACGTGCGTACGCTCGTGCGTGCGTGCGTGCGTGCGGCTGAGCGTGCGTGTGCGCGTGTCCGCAGCGCGTGCGGACTGCAACGCTCACGGCGTGCGTCACAAGCGCTGCCTGCCGCCGCCGCCGCCGACGCCCATCCCGGACCTGCGCGCGGACGCGCACGCCCACGCCGCCAACACGCCCCTGCCAGGTACCCGGCGTCGTGTTCTGTGCTCTGTACCCTGTGTGTTCCACCATCACAAGTGTCCAAGTGACAACCTCCATCGCCTTATTACAAAACAGTTATCTTTATCAAAATCAGATCAACAACCTATACATTTTTTACATTATAAAATAAAATGAACGAATTGAATATTCTGAAAACATCAGTTTATTTCAAGAAAATTTTGTAGTATAATGTTTTTTTTTTGTTATTAAATTAAAATAATCGCCAATAAATAAATGGTTGTCTCAACGAATGAAATCACAGGTCAGTTGTCTCCCCAAGGGTTTGTTTGTATGTTAATCATATGCTTTCTGTTTAAAATGAGCCGGTTAGCGTCGACATTTTACTTTTCCTATGCATTAATATTAGTAACATTGTCACAAATTCGACAGCGCTTTGCTTATTCTTCACAACATTAACGCTTCACTGATCTACGCTGTGCATGTAACGCCTTTCTTGATTTATATTTGATTTTGTGATCAAATGAGGCATTTAGGAGTTCTGAAATTATGCCCTCAGGACTCCCAGGAATTTGTGAATTAATATGTGTTAATGTCAATAATTTTGTACATTACGCTTAAATGTCATTTCATTTTAGACTTCGTGCGACTTCATGATAGAATTTTGATTCATACTTGTAATATAGTGTGTGTGATACCTTTTTACATTTTTTGTATCAAATCTTTTAAGAGTGAATTGCTACCATATTTTCATATTTTTTAATTATCATGACATAGAATACAAGATCCAATAGAATATTTTAGTATCTCCTTATTCGTATTTAGATAATAATAGTACATTATTATAAAAGTAATAGTAGTAAACAGTTTTAAACTCTTCTTGACAAAAGTACATATCTATACTTATCGGCCATGTAGTAGTTCCATTTTTTATTGAATATTGAACCTTGTGCAGTTGTTGCTAGAGTTGAGTTTACAGTGCCGCGGAATATGCTTTAGCGCACGTTTTTGTTACATGGTTTTTAACACAAAATCGAAGTATCATATCAAGCATTTGGCTAGTTAACGTGTTTTTAAACGAAGTACACACGCTTCAGTTGCTCAAAAGTTACATTTTCTCATTAGAAAAATGCATTTCCAGACGCCGTTGGATTTGGTTTAAATGGCACTCGTGTTCGCCGCAATCTTCACTGCAATGTTATATTCAGTGTGAAATTAAAGTATTAAGAGCACTAATATAGTTATAAAATAAACTCTAAATTGTTTAATTTAGATATGTTTATATTCCTCATGAAATGAATCCAAGAAATTACTAGAATTATTGTCACTTCTTGGTAGTCACAAGTTACAGTAATTGTAAAGTAAACGTTATGTTAAGGCAATAGGATTGTATTTGCAGTGTCGCGGTCGCCGTCAGCGAGCGGCGTGCGGGGCCGCGCGGCGGGCCGCTCCGCGTGTTCGACGCCCGAGCGGCGCAGCATGAGCCCACAGCGCGAGGAGTTCGTGGTGCACAGGGGACGCGCTATCACCACGCTATCGGCACTCGTACGACGTGAAGAGGAACACGGTAATTTTAGAAAACAAAATTACCCATTCCATTGCTATCTAATTCTAAATCTATACTAATATTGAAAAGAGGAAATATTTGTTTTTTGTATGTATTGAAATAACTCAAATACTAGGCCGATTACAAAAATTCTTTCACCATTAAAAAGCTACGTTACCGCTAAGTAACATAGGCTATGTTTTTTTACAATTTTTAAATTCACGTGGACGAAGTCGCAAGCAACGGCTAGTATACACTAAAGATACCTTTTAGTAACTTTAAATGCGATTTACTTTCTATATCTTTATACAACCAAAGTAATTTGAGGTCTTGGTCATGGTTTTTACTGACAGTTATTGTCGTAATTAAGTGCTAGTTCACCTACGCATTTAAATCCGTAAAATTGAGAATAATAAAAATTTCTGAACGTAGGTTTATATCAAAATAGTTTTTTTTATGAAATATTAGTACTATATTTTATTTTTAATGTTTTGATGTACAGCGTTTGGTCAGTACGCGGGCGTGGCGGCCGGGCGGCCGTCGTCGCGTGGTCCGCGCGAGTCGTTCGCGGGGCGGCGCTCGCGGCGCTCCTCCATCTCCGACGACAGTCAACTGACAGTGGAGAACTTCGGCGGCTCGCAGGACCGCCTGCACTTCGCCGGACGCAACCCAGAGAAGGAGCTCGCCACAGTCGGCAGTGCGGCCCCCATGACGCATCAGCGGAAAATATCCGCGCCCGCCGGTAACTTTGTCACTATTTTAATGAATTTGGAATATTTCTGTAGCAGCTGTTGTAATTTTTCGAGATATGACCTTCGATTCTCTAGAACCGATTAATTTTTTAATAAAAATATTAATAGATTTTTGTTAATTTACTAACATTTCCTTTAACCATTCCAACTAAGCTCTAGGTTTGTGCTAGGATATGGTTCACGACAATAGTCGAATGGCGGGATTTGAACCCTCGACTGCAAGAACGGTAGTCCGTCCCCCAAACCATTAGACTATTGGCGCTGCGGTTATATCTGTTTTTGCCATGAAAAAATAGTTAAAAACAGGTCATGTTTTAGTGATTTCAATCAAATTGTTATTGTACACATTTGACGGGAGAATGTTTTTGGACATCACAAAGTTCAAATTGTTTTTGTTAGTTTGGATCACACTCTACCTATTTACATTTTATTCCAGGTCCTATAGACTACAATCCCCCGCTACGGTCCTCTAGGCAAGACATCCGAGGTTCCATACAGTTCTTCCACGAGGACTATCAGAACGGTCAAGAGGAGCGAAGTAAAATCGACCGGCAACATTCGCAGACCACAGAGCAGTACTATCCTATGAGAAGACAACTCAGCACTGACACCATCACACACAATCAGAGCCACGGCATGAGTTACAAAGGAGGAGGGGATGGCTACTACCTTAATGACAGGGATTCCACTGACGGGGATGGAACGAAAACAAGCTTTGCAGACCTTAACAAGATTAGAAGCAATGGTGATCAACAAGGTTTGTGTGATTGGTGATCAGTTTTGGTGATGGTAATTCTTAAGGGATGTTTAATGGTTTTAATATGAACTCCACAGTATCTCCATTAAAACATTGATGTTCAGTCCATGTTCAATTTATTGCTTCAAAATATTTAATTGTGCTTATATAATTATCTAACATGCTTCATAGATAAATGCGCCTTGTGCTTTCTATGATCACATATTCCTATAAGATCAATCATCATTTTCATCAGTCGCAGTTTCATTCACTAACTTTCTTATTCAATGGTGATTAACCCGTGGGGTGTGGTGTACAGGGCTGGTGAAGATGAAGGGCGAGGGTGAGCCGGAGCGCCGGAAGACGACCACTTTCTCCACGCCGCCGCCAAACACCACCACCTGGCAGCAACACTTCATGCAGCAGGAGCACCAGCCCAGTCAGTTCTCACTTGTGTCTTGCTCATTTGGTGTAAAAACAGCCTTTTGTACCTTTATGTAATCCTATGTCCATTTATTGTGTTTGCAAATGTTGGGTATATCGTAACTGCTTATGGGACTTCTTTGGTATACTGACCACATACTCTATTTTCGTTACTGACAGTTTCTTCACTTTTATAGTTTATCTTATATGACCAGATTAATGGTCAATAAGCAGGAGTTACAGATGTGTTGCCAGTCTTTGGGAGAAGGATGTATAATGTTAATGTGTTGGCACACTGCTTGCAGACGGGGATGAAGCGGAGGGTGCGGAGGAGGCTGAGGGTGCATCTCCTAGCGGCGGGCAGGCGATGGCGGCGCAGCTCAACAACATCAGACTGAAGCTGGAAGAGAAGCGGCGCCGCATCGAGCTGGAGAAGCGCCGGATGGAGGTGGCCGTCACCCGCCGCAGCCAGCAGCTCGGCCAGCAGGCATTCCTGCAGGCTGTCACCAGGGTACGTGCGCGACACTTCGAACATCAACGTACACGCACGTACACCACTATACACAAACACATGGACAAATCCAATAGAAATGAGAAATATATAGACTAGACATAGGGAACAACATTTTTTCTCCGGTAACTTCTTTGTACGGTAATATCTTAATGTCAAATTTGACACGCCGAGGCGCTTCTCAGTGTCATTATTTAGTGAGATTATGTGAAAAATGTTTCAATTGAAGTGTCAACTATGTTTACTCTATAATTTTTTTGTATCTCTGATTTAAGTACACTTTTCACTGACACAGCAATTTCATTTATTGTATACGGATTTATTTTGGAACATTTGAGTATTTAAATTCATGAAACGAAATTGTCTGTAATTACAGCCTTATAAAGGTAAAATCATTAGATAGTTTGTTCTAATTTCTCATCTCTATTGAATTCAACTTTACACGCGTACACGTACTTAAAAAGGAAGACAGATCAATAGAAATATGTTCGGGTAAACACCAGATTCTTGATGCTTTTACAAAAACACAAAATCAATACAATATTTATTAACTGTGATCGAAGTACAGTTGGCAAGGCGTGGATTGTGTGTGTCGTAGTTAGTATTTTGTCGGAGAGGTTTACAGGGCACAAATTGTATTTTGTGTATGCAGTTTTAAATTATCTGTTTTGCCTTTATTTTGTTTATTAATTGTGGTATGTATTGTGTATCTTTTGGGTTATAGGTTTAGTAGTTTTATGATATATTTCTCTACCTTATTTCTATTTGAATTGAAAATTTAATTTAATTTGTTAAATAACCTCTGCACTTACATACATAAACCTACTTTTATACAAGAATTTAAAGTTATTTAAAATATTTAATGATATTTTTATAAAAGTGGGTAAAACTGTCACTAACTTTCACTCTAACATATTTGTCGCAAAACGTAAAATATATTTTTTCTATTCAATAGGATGCGTATTTGCAATACCAGTTGGCCTCCTTGGTGAGTGGCCGGTACAGGATATATCGGACTATTTTATTCGCAATAGCTCATTATCGATTGTTTTGTTTTTTATTTTACGTAAAATTTTAATTATTATCGACCAAAGTCGCTTACACAGCTTTCATCAAAGTATTTAGAATACAAATTACAAATAATTGAGTAATAATTTTTCACGTTGTCGTCTTAATGTCATGTAAAATCATATTTAACATGCAGACGTATTACGCTTACATTATGTAGGATATAGATTAAAACACGATAATTTTTCAGCCATGTATATTTGAAGATAGCTTAAATTTTAATATACATTTAACATGTAAGAGACGTTTAGTTATTCATTTCATTGGCATATCAAAATTAAACTAGACCATTAATTGTAATTATTATTATTCACAACAAACAATTATTAATCACATTATAATTTTATTATTAGCATGAATTAGTTTTATATCGTTTTCGAAATTTCCTACTTTTGAAAAGCATTTGTATTATAAAATCAATTTTTTTTTAATTTTTTTTCGTCATTCCTAAAGTCCTTAAATTTAAAAAACGCAAAGAAACAGCGGTTTATTTTTATATATTTTAAATATTCCTTCTTAATTTAAAAACGTCGACTTTAATTAACACTCATTGCAACCGTTAATATTCGTACGTAAAAATATCCACTCGCGACATTTAGATTCACCCGCGGCACTACGTTAATAGCTTGAGCGGTTATTAAATTTTTTTTATCGGCTTACAATTAAAACAAGCCCGTACAAGCAACGCTATATTAAAAATTGCTGCTTTCAACAAATAGCTGGCAACATTACTGGTAAAATGCTTTTCACGTTTCAATAAAAATGTATACTTTTGAACATAAATAAATGAGTAGTATTATTAATAACCGCTCGTAGCTAGCGACACTCGCGTCTGTAACATAATACACTAATAGCATGTTTGGCGGCACACGTACGTTGCGTGCGCGCACAGAGCACGGGCGTGCGGGGCGTGCGCACGCGCGTGCGTGGCTGGCTGCGCGCGTGCGCGTGCGCTCCGTACGCGTCATGTTTGTTACGGTGGAGGTGCGCGGGCGTGTTGCAGGGCAAGGCGGCGCGCACGCCCAACGACCACGACGGCGACGACGACCACCACGGCTCACAGGTAAACACATACTGACGCTTTCAATGTACGCTGTACACTGACGTCACACTCATGTCATGACAACAGTATGTTTACACTTGGCCAGTAAAGTTTGTAGTGCTCTAATCGGGCATTAGAAGTGTCATGTCAGTTATATAGATAAAAAATGTCGTGCGTGTTAAATCAAGTAGACAGTTATGTATGATCAGCAATAATAGGCATGTAATTTTTATTCTAAATTATAATAAATGTTATATGTGCATGTATTTGTTTTTTGTAATGCATGTTTGAACATGGTAATAATGTTGTCCTGTATTTTCGTTTATTGTGTTACGTTCTTTTAATGTGTATTCGTTTACGACTACTAAAACGATCCAATCCATCTCTATTTTGCCATCATAATATTGAACATCTCTTTACATACAAGGAATTATCACTTAAATTGACGTAAAATAAAATCGCCGCAATTTGCCTAATGATCTATACTTCAAGCAAGTTATCATTTTAATGTCGTAATTGCAGGACATGGCGGCGGAGCCCCCCGCACAGGCAGCTGAGAATGTGGCCCTGGAACAGTACCAGCAGTCGATAGCTAAGTAAGATATCACTATGCTGATCATAATGACCCAGTTTGTTATTATAATAAAACTATAGTTACAAAAGATCGTTATATTGTATGAGGCAGGAATGTAACTATAATTTTTAGAACGTATAAAATCCGATGAAACTATTGCATGTGTGAAAACAATCGCCACAATAAGAATCTAACCATTGCAGAATGAACTCTAGCCTGCAGGACATACAGAGTGATATCGCCCGGCTCGCCAGCCAGCAGAGCCAGCTGCAGCAGCAACAGCAACAGCAGCATCAGCAACAACAGCAGCAACAGCTGCAGCAACAACAACAGCAGCTGCAACAACAGCAGCAACAACAGCTGCAGCAGCAGCAGCAACATCTACAGCAACAGCTGCAGCTGCACCAGCAGCAAGCCAAGCAGCTGTTCCAGCAGTCGCAGCCCCCACAGTCACCCTTCCAGCAACAATTTCAACAAAACATTCCACAATTGGTGAGTGAATGAGAAAAAATAATAGCAAGGATTGACTTATCATATAGATATTGAGATATAATTGGTTGATAATGCTAAAAAGTATAGGCAATGAAAAATATTCAAACTGATTAGAAATGGAGGACGCTTTATCTCCAACAAGGTAAATCTAAAGCACTAAAATTGAAGAGCAGTGTAAGTACAGGCTTCCATGTAGTGCACTGCGCAGTGTCGTGCACTAACAGTCGCGGTGTTACAGCACAGCCAGTTCAGCTCCGCGCACAACGTGTCGCGCGCTGCGCACCCGCACGGCTTCGGCTCCTCCCCGCACATCGCGCGGGACATCTACGCACTCGACCACGACGACCCGCCGCAGTTCTACCTGCACGACTCCCCCGCGCAGCCGCCGCAGCACCCGCAGCCCCCGCAGCCCGCGCAGGCCCCGCGCCGCACCTGGGCGCAGCACGCGCACCACGCGCAGCACGCCCCGCACGCCCCGCACGCCCCGCACGCGCACCACGACAACACCGAGCTGCGCGGCTGGCAGGTATTCCGACCACACTTTGCACATTTTAATTTTATTATCTGCTTGTTAATACAATTTACTGTGACTTGCAAGAATTATATTGCTCACAAGCATATTGATATTTCAGCTCCATCAGCAGCAGCCGCATCAGCAGCAGTACGGGGTGCAGGAGGTGTCGCAGCGCACGTGGCGGTCGCCCTCCCCGCAACCGCCGAGCGAGCGCACCTGGCAGCCGCAGGGCTTCCTGCTGCACGACCGCACCGGCCAGCCCTTCCCCGTGCAATACAACAACGACCGGTACCAGAACGGCACCGAGAACATTCGAGAAACGCAAAACCATTTAAGCTATACTGTGATAAACCCCAGCCACTACGTGTCCCAGTCGCCCCCGCCCGCGCACAGCCCGCAGCGCCGCGCCCACACCCCGCAGCGGCAGGGCTCCCTGCCAGAGGTCTCCCGCAGACCCGAGCCCGTCAGCCTGCAGCAGCTGCAGGCGGCCGCGCCCCACCCCGCGCCGCACCCCGCGCCGCTGCCCGTGCAGCCGCCTGACGACATGGAGCCGCAGAACATATCGTTCATCGGCAACGCGGAGGACGACGCGCTGCGCCAGGGGATAAACAGACTGAACATATCGTCGGGCACGCGCACCTACCGCATACCGTCCCCCACGCGGCCCTCGCTCAACAGGAACTCCTTCCAGCACATGGAGCAGGAGGAGAGCGAACAAAACGAGAAAGGCTTCTACATATCGTTCGACAACGAGCAGCCGAAGCGACCGAAGCCGCCGCTGCGCGCCAAGCGGGGATCGCCGCGCAAGGAGCGCTCCGCCGCCGAGCCCAGCCCCGACCGCAGCCCCGAGGACACGTGGGACGAGCGCGAGGAGCTCGCGCAGCCCCCGCCCGCGCCCCCGGCCGCCGCGCACAGGAGGGCGGGCGCCGCTAGCGACGTTTCGCAGCGAATGGAAACGCCGCCTAGAGAGCGCCCGCAGCGCGTCGCCAGCGCAGAGCCCGCCGCGTTGCTCATCGGCGAGCTCAACCCCGACCCCGTGCGTACATACTGATACATTGCCGAGGCTCTGTAGCGGGAGGTTTAGCAACGAGAGTAAAATCTTGTCGTGTTTCAGAACTCGGCGGAGGAGATGGAGCGTAAGAAGGAGCGTATAATGCTGCTGTCGCTGCAGCGGCGGCAGCGCGCGGACGAGGCGCGCGCGCGGGCGGAGGCGGCGGCGGCGGCGCGGCGCGCGCGCGAGGAGGCCGCGCAGGAGCAGAAGCTGGCGCGCAAGGAGGAGCAGGCGCGCCGCCGCGAGGCCATCCTGCAGCAGTACAAGCTCAAGAAGGCCATCGAAGAGGCCGAGCGGGAGGTACACGCCGATATCACTGTCACAACTGAAATCGGTTAAATAGGTCACATCTTTTTGTTATTAATGGTTTCTTCTATTGTAGGGTAAAGTGCTAGACAAGAGCGAATTCATGGACACGCTGAAGGGCGGGCAGTCTCCGGCGGGCGTGGGCGGGGCGGCGGGCGGGGCGCGGCTGCGCGGCAAGGCTGCGCGCGCGCGACCCAAGACCATACACGTGGACTCCGGCGCGCTGCACGCCGCAGAGGGCATGCTGGCCAAGCAGCCCTCCGCCACCAACCTCTCCGGTATGATGACTACTATCTCTGTCTTGATTCATAACTTATATAATATGTTTTATTGTTGTATGTATTTGAAAATAACAAATTGAAGGCCTAAATTAAAATGTGCTTCCCGTTCCCTTCCCTATGTGTGCGTGTGCGTGTGCGGTGCGTGTGCGTGCAGCGGGCGGCACCATGCGGCGCGACTACTACCGCGGCTCGCAGGACAGCCTCGCCGAGCGCGCTGGACTCTACAGAGGTAGCAAACACTGCTGACATTTGTAAATATGACCTAGCTATGATGTAACCGTGAAAATCTTATACTTTCAATTTATTGTGTCAATTTTTTTCAAAGAGATGGCAATATGCTTTATGTTAGTGTTCCGACTGTAGTTAATATATTTCAACGTATTTATAAACGTAAGTCTACACGTAATTTCCAGAGTCTCCAGTAGAGGATCGCGGCGGCGTGTCCCCGGGCAGCGCGTCCAGCGGCGCGCTCGGCCGCCGCGGCTCCTGCAAGACATCGCGAGGTAACACCCCTTCATTACTCACCCCCTACCCCCTACCCCCTTGCTACCCTTGTACTTGAACACTATTCTTGCAGCTCTGTCATTTCAAATTCGCTCATTTTTAATAAATAATGCTAAAGAATGCAAAACACGAACCACGGTGAATTTGTAAATATATAACTTGATGTCCTTGTTTAAAAATATATAATTTTATTCTTGTAAACTTGGCTATGATGTCATAATTAGAACGCTATTATTAGTAAACAATAAAAATTGTGTATGTTGCTTCAAAGATTTATAGCGGTTGGAAAAAATTGAACAGAGCTGAAAGTATTGTGTCTTATGTACATGCAAAAATAACACAATGTTCGCTTGCCTATCTACCCTCTCTTTATACACTCGATAGCAATTTGTATTGAAGACTGATATTGTTATGGTTAAATTCTTTCAAAAATTGCTATTCAA
The DNA here is from genome assembly GCA_003118335.3 of Papilio memnon. Classification (NCBI taxonomy): domain Eukaryota; kingdom Metazoa; phylum Arthropoda; class Insecta; order Lepidoptera; family Papilionidae; genus Papilio; species Papilio memnon. The sequence continues at coordinate 8,254,517 of LD699455.1, forward strand.
GTGGAGAATGATATTGTTACTAAGAGACTTGATTGAATTTTATTTAAAAAAAAATCAAATTTCTTAGCTGAATGTGTGTTGACCTTTAAATATTTTGAACCTAAATTTGAATAAATTTGATCCTTTATTATAAATGTTTGTTGATACTACTACTTTATGGGTTCTAAATATTCATCTCTTTACAATAATGGTATTATAAACTTTTTGTGTAGGACAAAAAGTTTATTTAATAGAGATGTTTATTTCACGTGTGTTTGTGTGCGGTCGCACAGAGCGGACGCCGCAGTCGCTATAGAGCGCTTCTTTAATTTTATTTGTAGACGCTTCAATTATATTTATTATTTCAATTGGTATATTATGTATTTCAACGCATATAATTGGTTTAGAATTACTACAAAAAGATGCTTATATACCTATTATTGGCCATATATGTAGTTTGCAACTTCAAAGATCGGATGGTTTTTCTAAGCTTTGTTGAAATTTTGGAACCGCCTCGCCCCTAGACCTTCCGCGAATGGTTTCCTTATTGTAATGAATGCCTTGGCATATAACGGCATAGCATTGATTTTGTTTGCGGAGGTACCGCGCGGTGACGCCTGCATGCGACTGCGCTCACATTTATAGGAAACATTTCAGAGCGAGTCAATGACGAGGCTCAGTCGGCACGTGGAAGGTCTAAATATTCCACTTACCAGAGTAACTTTAAGGCGGGGAGGAAATCTAGCTCTCTTATGAACTTGTGCGGTAAGACAGTTTGTATGACACAGTACACAGTACGGCTTCTCTCGGCCGCGCTCGCCGGCCGCGCCTCGCTGCCTACGTCGATTTTTGTTGCTGCGCTCTCGGGGAACTTCCTGTTTACTTTTAAAAAAATGTTAATAAAAAATAAACAGTTTTTTTTATAAAAGTTTCCTTGTTAAAAGTGAAACTTAAACAAAAAAAATGATTTTTTTATCTATAACTTTTTTTACACTACATTAGTACATTGTTGGTTTCAAAAAAATATTATTTTCGATGTGTCGAGGAGATTCCCCGAGAGCGAACTTTCTTGTCTTGTGCACATCTGGTTACTTTGGGTTGCAGGCAATTTTGTTATCTATAAGGTTGCGGTATATTAAAGGTTATATATGCATGGTATATTTATATGTTTATATTTGGTGTTGGTGTGGCATCGTTACACGTAAATGAATTCCGTAATCGCGAAGTTTTACACAAGTATTTGCACATGTAGATCGAAATATCCTTTACGAAATTATTTTTTAAAATTATATGGCAGATGTTAAACATTTTGTTAAGTACAGACAAAAAGATTTATGCATTTTTTTTAGATATGTTTTCTTGTTTTTAGTAAACAGCATATACAGGTTACACTATAGTTAAGAATATTTTATGTTAAGTAGATTCGTTGAAATTTATTTTCATGTAAAGGATATTTATTTATTTTTCAATTTATTAAAAAAAAAACATTGAATATGTAGCTTCAAAGTTAGTTTAAATTAAAAAAAAATGAAATTGTTCTGCTGTTTCGTATATACTGTGGCAGTAAGTTGACAGCTTGTTATGTTCAGTTCGCCATTTTGAATTTCTTTTGCGTTACCCGCTAAGTAGTCGCTTTGCTCGACTAGAAAAATATAATTTTTTAATTTAAAAATGTATTACTTTCTCGATATGATTGTTTGTAAAAAAGACAATTAGCAAAAAAATAATAATTTAAGAAATGCACATGAAAATATAAGATAAATATTTACACTATATAATTTGTAAATACATAACTTTCTTCTACTAATTATAACTTTATGCTAGTCTCTGGTATAATCCACTTATTTACAATCATACAATATTAACTGGGTACACCCTATGTTATTAATATGCATCATTTCTATTACATATTAAACATAGTGCTAAAACATATGAAACTTTTTGATGAACTTAAAAATAAAAAATATTGTCTATGCTATCGAAATGTTCTTAGAAACAACCATAACAATCCTTAGGCCACGTAAAGTGGAATGGTGATGGGCGATATTTACAACAATTGGACATAGACAATAAGATGTAGGCATAGACAAGACAGCGATTGTCAACATAGACAATGCATAGAGTAGAGAGGAGCAGAGGGGACGTTGAGGTAGGTGTGGGCGGTGAGATAACGCGGCAGGTTTCCCAGACTCGGGGCTGGGTCGCGCGACGCCGCCGCGGCGGGCTGCGTCCCCCGCACTGCGGGCGCGCGGTGCGGGCTCCCCCGCATCCGGCCCCGGCTCGCTGCCCGCGCCGCCCACCGCCATCGGCCGCCGCCGCGCGCCGCCGGACGACGCCTCAGACGTCTCCTCCACACACTCCTCCATCATGGACTACTCGGGTAAGTTACTTCTGCTCACTTGTAACGGAATTATAGATCATATTGTTATAAATAGTTAGCTAGGTAGTTAGTTTTTAGAAACTATTTTGTTTACTATGTCTTGTTGGATGTAAAAATATTAGTACGATTTATTTTGAATGCAATTGTTCTTGGAAGTGAGCTAGATTGAACATTATTTTGCAATTTCTCATTAAAATTACGATTTTTTTTTAAACAAACATAAATAATCCATGTACTTTATCAACTAAAAGATTTAAAAACCACCACTTAATAAACGCGCACAATAAATATGATTAATACATACATATATTTATTTATCCTAGTTATTTTAAGGATCTTTTTATACATTCTGTTCTAGAAGTATCCACTCGGGAACGGCGTAAAGGTTCTTTGAATTTCCTAGTTAATTACGTAGGTCCTC
>LD699455.1:8257328-8269817 GCA_003118335.3 Papilio memnon
ACCGCAACGATGTCATGCCAACCACCACAGACTAGATGTATACTTTAAGGCATGGTTTTGTGATTGTCAGCTAACCAGTTTGCGTTTGACTCCGGCTTACGACATCCGCTTCCTCACAGATACTTTGTTTTTATTGTTAACACATCGCAATACCGCAATACCATTAACATCATGCGATCATCTCTCAGTACAACAAATGTGTAGAATTAAGTAACTTTAGTATTTAAACAATTAATGTAATATTACATATTATTTTGTTAGACACATTTGTCATAATATCGATTCACTTTTGAGTAGATTTTTTATTTTTTAGCTGATACACTGAGATGTTTAAAAGCACTCAAAATTAGAATTAAAACAACACAAAAGATATTTCAAATAGTTCACAAGGACGTTTTGTAGATAAACTGAATGGTATGGCGTTACAAACACAAAACAATATAGTTAACATTGTGTGCACGCGCAGGTCCGAAGCTGTACAAGCAGCCGACGACGAAGTCCAACCGCGGCATAATGCTGAACGCGGTGGAGTACTGCGTGTTCCCGGGCGCGGTGAACGCGGAGGCGAAGCGGCGCGTGCTGGAGGAGGTGGCGCGCTCCGAGAGCAAGCACTTCCTGGTGCTGTTCCGCGACGCCGGCTGCCAGTTCCGCGCGCTCTACTCCTACTGCCCCGACACCGAGCTCGTCGCCAAGCTGTACGGCACCGGGCCCAAGCACGTCAACGACAGGATGTTCGACAAGTTCTTCAAGTTGGTATTCCTCCTAAGTATAGACTATTATGGAATTAGTATGTATCGTAATATGTATTTAATTGTTTGTACAGATACAATTCGGGCAGCAAGTGCTTCTCGCAAGTGCACACGAAGCACTTGACGGTGACGATAGACGCGTTCACGATACACAACTCGCTGTGGCAAGGCAAGAAGGTGCAGCTGCCCAGCAAGAAGGACATGGCGCTCGTCATCTAGGTCGCTCCGTCCGCGCCGCCCGCACGCGCACGCGCACGCGCACGCTTTACGAGACAAACGCTTTTATAATAAAGTAATCTAGTCGCCGGCGGCACTCGAGTCAAGCCTTCGGTCCTCGGCCAACGCTTCGTAGGGCAACACTGCCAGTGGCCGGTCTCGGTGACGCGCCTCCTCGCAAGGACCCGCGTGTACATCGACACGCTCCCCACTGGCCTCGATGGTTCTGAAAGGTTATGAATGGTGATGTGTATGATCGCGAATGTTAGTGACTGTGTGAGAATGTATGATGTGCATGGCTTGTGCGCGGGAGCGGCCGCTCGCGCACTCTGCGCACTCTGCGCACTCTGCGCACTCTGCGCACTCTGCGCACTCTGACTGCATTTTAAACGAAACAAATGATATTCGCTAATGTTTACTTTGTATACAAATTAAATCACATCTTATCGTATTGTATTGTATACATGACAGAATAATTAATTTTAGTTTTATTTTTAATGAAGCCTAGCGATTGAACTACAGCAATCTCATGCGATAGTTTGATTTCTAGCTGAGGCTAAATATCTGTATTTTTACAAAGAATCACAATACTTTTAGATTTCTCGTCCCGATGAGAAAGTTCTTTCCTTTCGGACAAAAATTGGACCTGATTAGTTGCAAGGTGTATAGTGATTAGTTTCCCCAGTTTGGGGAAAAGCGAGATAGTTCATTTTAAACTGTTTTCGCCGACTTTGACATTTACTTTATTGAATTTGTTTTGTGATTGTTTGGGGGCATTTTTGTCTGTTTTCTTCACTCTACGATCTCTTGTTCGTCACAGCCGTTCATTTTAGGATAAGCGAAGTTGATTGTTAAATTTTTTTTTTACCATGTTAGGTAAATCGCTTCGCGATCTAAGCTCATTTATTTCTTAAATCATGGCCTAAGTCCATATAGATTAAGAAATATCGTGTCTCAAAAGTCAAATTATTTTAAATTTTACTTTATCAGGTTGTGTTTTTTACTTTTTTTGTTTTCCTTTTTTTCTTAATTGTTTTAATAAATCAGACATTGAGGGTGAAATGTATGCATAAGAAAAGACATTGTGAATATAATGAACTGTGGAGCGCGAGGCTGGCGTGCGGCGCGAGGGGCGCTGGCTCCCTCACCTTTAGCAAAACTTATCCCGTTAAGTAACAACTTCACAAACTAATCGTGCTTACTTGTAATATTTAACTCGTTAGTGATAATTTGGATCGACTGGAGCTAAGTTGATTGTAGCGATTGCGTATATTTTGTTTAGAAACATTCATTTAACGTTACTCGATTTCATTTTTTTACTGCTTGTATAGCTAAAATAAGACGAGGCACGTTTTACTTGGTAATTGTCCTGCCTTACTCTGTACATAATTGTTTTTGTATACAGCTATTTATTAAAAGAATGTTAAACGAATTGATGAATGTCGTTATTTCATTGTTCAATGATCGGTCATCAATACTGTCGATAGTGTACGCTATGCAAATATATTGTATTCATAAAAAGCATAACGAAATAATATTGAATTTCATATTATCATTGTGTTTAATTTACTTCCTTTCACATGTTATTGGTAATTCAACGTATTCCCGCTAAGAGGTGATAGAGGGATTCATTTGTAATAATTTTGACCCGCATATGAAGTATAAAAAAGTTAACCATTTTTGAGTAATCACGATTTTGAGATTCACCGTAAGAACGTCGGGTAAATTATGGAAATATGAAAATTCGAAAATCGATAATCACATTGGTACGGCGGGATTCGAACCCAAGAACTGTAGATTACAAGTCAAGTGTTTAAACCACTGAGCCACAGACGCTCTCCGAAAGTCGAAAATGTAACTTCAAAAATGTATTTAAAAAAACTATCAATGATAACTTTTTCTTCAGTTTTATAAAAACCACGCAATACTGATTACATTACAATATAAAAACATTGCTTATCTGTCCAAATTATTTTTTTTATTTTTTATATTGAAAAATAATCAATGTCTAAGGTTTTTATAAATCCGAAGAAAAAATTGAGTTATCACTAATAGCTTTTTTTAAATCAAAAATTTTGAAGTGGCATTTTTTACTTATTTTGAAAAAATCGAAAAATGATTACGCAAAAATGGTTAACTTTTGTATAATGCTTGTCGAGATCAAAATTACCAATAACCTTGTAGATCGAGGAAAAAAGTCTAAATAAAAAACATTATCCTTTTTAAAATCAAATAATTTAATCATTTTGTATGTCTACATACTACAGCCATACAATAAATGTTTATGATGGATCACCATAGCCATTCATTCCAATCAATAAAAAACAATAATCATTAAAATTAAATGAAATTGAGGAATTTTCATTCGTTTTCATACATTTAAAATTATACTTAGAATCAGCGTTTAAAATAATCACAATTAGCAGGAGACGATTGTTTTTTTTTAACTTTTTTTTTTTCAATATTATGCTTAGTTTATTTAAACATCTTCAAAGCACTTTAAAAAAATAGTAAAAACAAAACAGATTATAACCTGACCAGAAAAAAAACACTAGCTTGCGGACAAACAAATTATTTCTTCGCGTTAATAGCGATAGTGGCGCCACTAAGACAGGTTTTCTATTTTCCTCGCCATGGTATACATAAAATAACTATTTTTAGATTAATAATCACTTATCAGAAATCAAAGCGATAATAATCACATAAAAACGAATTCGACAATAAATACCAACTGTGGGCTATTGTATTTGATTGTCTATTTCAGTTAAAAATTTAAAAAGTATAAAAAATCAACTCTGACCTATCCCTTGTAAGAAAAAAATGTTGAAATTAGTTAAAATTGTGTTTATCTGTCAGTATTGACGAATTCCGTGATATTAAAATCTGAAAATGGTATTTGCATGTATATAAAAATAATTTAATAACAAATTATGTACAAAAACTAGCTAACTAGAATCTTATATATCTTATATATATATAAATGTTTTACACATTGCAGTTATTTTCATCAAAATTTTCAGAAAAATGTATGAACTTTGCACGCGAAACCTTATTTAAGCAAGTATTGGAAAATAATCGTCAAAACAATATCTTTTATATTAAAATTTACTTATACTAATTACTTATTAATTTATATAAAATGACTTAGCGTGTTTTGGCTACTTTAGGATGCGCTTAAGTATTTATTACTTATTGCCTAATTTCCCTAAAAATGCGGCTCTATATTTATAAGTGTAGTATTACTTGATTGGGTGGATTTTTTGATATCGGTTTGACATGGACATGAATATAATTAAATAAGTATAAACCTACAAGGATCTTATACCAGTGTTTTGACAGACGCCTGCCAGTGTCTGGAGTTACCAGTAAGCAAAAATAATCAAAAAATAATCCCACCTCTAAATTCTCCCATATTGAAAACAAAACCTACATTGAAAATATTTTTGAAAATCGAATTTCGAATAAAAATGGCAACATTCCGTGCAGTTGGCGCTCCCTCATTGCTCAAAATGGCATTTCAACATGACATTGTTAGTTCAGAAAATTGCCAACTGTAAATGATCCTTGTAGGTCTATGCCAAAGAGATTAAAAAAGAATATAGAAGAGGCATAGACACTTCCCTTGAAAAGTATTTCCCAAAACTAGGCCTTATTTAAACGTTTATTTTACTACAAAAGATTTTGTTTATTATAATTTTGTAACATGTCATACGTTAATACAAGGACACGAAGTGCCAAACTTGACAACTGTATACCTTTCAGAGAAAGTACCGGTGAAAAGTGTTCAATATGCCTCTATACATAATTTGAAATGTCTGGCGTATGAACAGTGAGTGCAGCCTACACGAGCGTGTAGTAGTGCGGCAGATGCGCCTTGCTGTCGCCGCTCTTCTGCAGGTTCAGCTGGTGCACCACCGTCTCCGGACCCAGCAAATCCTGTAAACAGTAATTAAAAGTAAAACATAAAAATAACACGTTTTATGAAGTACTATTTATTTAATAAGCAACAGACTTATAACTACAGAAGTTTAGATGGATGGATGTTTGATAAAATCAGCTTAATGCATCTTTTTTTAATTCCACGCGAGCAGAGTCGTAGTCCAAAGTTAATCAAATAAAAGAATAAATTGTTTTACAAACCTTTTCGTCGTCGAATCCATTAATCTCAACAGGTATAGTTTGTCCGTCCTGCATAACAACCTGTAACCGAATAAATAACATTGATAGAAAATACTTATTAAAATTTTATAAGACTCCGAGTTTCGTAAATTAAGTTGTATCGAAAATAAATGAAAATAATTTTGTATTAACATTAAAGGAGAGCAAACAAGTAATATTTATATACAAACTAGCTGTTCCCATGTGGCTTCATTCGCGTGATATTATAAAAACTTTATTTTATTATTTATATTTGTGACATTGTCAAATGCACAAATGACAACGATGGCAACCTTGCTTCCTTGATGTTGCCAGCAACTTATGGTCTCTTTCCCACATTAAGGTTTTTATCAAAAATATGGTGTAATTGTTGACATCTTAGGCAACAAAGAAGTGTGTGTTTATGCTTTATTATATTAGTATAGATGTATCGTACCTGCAGACACTCGCCATCCGGTGAGGTGATAGCGAGGCGGGTGCCGTCCTGCATAGTGAAGTGCAGCAAGTTGCCTTGCTCGTCCGTCACCTGCACACATTATATTATATAAGTAATGTAAAAACACATTTTAATAGTTAATTCTAGATTCTTCTCTCCCATGTAAGTATTGTGATACTAACAGGCAAATGTTCCCTGTGGTGCAGCGCGGGCAGCTCGGCGGGCAGCGCGGGCGTGTACAGCTCCTAGACATAGCACAAGTAACATGAACATACATAAATTAGCTATATTACAATACTAGCTTTCGCCCGTAACTCCGTCCGCGTGGCTTGAAAAAATAACAAGAAAATAAGTAGCCTACAGTATTCTTCCAGATTATCCTCTATATCTATACCAAATTTAATCGATATCCGTTCAGCAGTTTAGGCTACAAACATCCATACATCCATCTTAACTTTGACATTTATATTAGTGATTTAAAAAAATTACATTAATTCCGTTCACATTTCATATGCATAGTGAGTTTATAAACTGACATCAATCAGCAATCACTTGAATCACGTCTACGTTAGGAGTTTTTTATCTCATCGCCATGAGCCGCTTAGATAGTAAGTATTCATACCTCGGGTCGGTTAAACTCCATCGAGGTGGAGGGCTCATCGAGATGGTACGCGATGTACACCACGTCCTCGTCCTCCTCACGCAGCTCCGCGTCCAATCCCGCGTCCAGTCCGGCGTCCAGACCCGCCTGTAGCCCAGCGTCCAATCCCTCCTCCAATCCCGCGTTCATCTCTGTCTGTGCGCCAATGCCCGTCGTCATTTTCTCACTCTCAGATACCAACAGACTTATTTGCTTCGACGCCTGAGTTTGAAAATACAATACATATCAACTATTTGGATTAAAAATAGTCAATTAAAATCGAAAATGAAATATGTACAAATTAAAACATTTCAAAGATAATAAATTAAAACAGTTGTTTACATACACAACTGAAAATAATCTGAATGTTAGTTTATCTGTTGTACTTTTGCGGAAAGAACGAGACATTACAATAAACATACAAGATAGAAAGAGATAGATAACAGAATGTCAACTCCGCAATCGTTTTAAAGTGAATAATTTTTGTATAGCTGCTAATTAGACGTACTAAAGTACGTTTATAAATTGACTCAGATCATAAGAATGGGGTGACAAATGTCAAATAAAATTAACAAAATACTGATATATTTGGAGAAGATTTAGTAACGTATTTGTGGTTGTACCGGTGCGGGTGCGATCCTACGCAGATGGCGCTGCTGGGTGCGCGGCGCGGGGCGCTCGTTGGGGGTGCGGCCGCACGACGGGCAGCGCTCCTCAACCCCCTCGGGAGTCGCCTCACCATTCATCCCGCGCGAAGGCATCCTGGACACACAAACATACTCACTATAACTTCTATTCAATTCAATCATTTAAATCAAATTACAGGAACCGACCCTCGATTACTCGATTATCAAATGTATGGAACTGACAATAACTTTTGAGATGTCACGATATTATTCCTGTCCACTTTGACACATTTTATCGATTTTACTAGTGGTATCGCTAATCGAAAATCATTTTGTTTGGGGGCCAAGTGCAGGGGAGCCATCTAGGCCTGTGTCCGCATGCAGCGGGCGGTGTACCTGCAGGCGCAGTGCGGGCAGGCGCCGCTGTCGCGGTCGGGCGCGTGGCGGCGCAGATGCAGGCGGTGCTGGGAGGAGGTGGTGAAGCGGCGCGAGCAGAGCGCGCACTGGTAGGGCTTCTCTCCCGTGTGGATGCGCTCGTGCTCCGACAGGTTACCCTTCTGGCTGAAGCTCTTGCCGCACACGCCGCACTCGTACGGCTTCACACCTAAATATAGTTAGTAGCAGATGACCGTCGATTTGAAAGCTAGTGGCATTTGTTAACCCTTAAAAGCCTGAAGTCTCAAATTTAATACCGGGATTATAAATTGCAATGGGCACCTACAATCGATTTTATTTTAATATTAGGCTGTTTACGTTACGTTTGACTGATAATCTTCAAGTTAGAAAAGAAAAAAGAGCCTATCACGAAAATATATTTTTGAATTTTTAACTATTTTTCCCCTTTAGTAAAAAACACAGTAAAGGGTACACTTATACGTTTTTTAATTCGATTTAAAAAAATCAGTCTTTTAAGGGTTAAGACATTAAAAGCCAAATACTGAAACGAAACTTAAATACTTCGCTTCGTAAGCGCCGCTTACAATCTGATAGACGTCAATTTGTGTAAGGAATTTGGTGGTTAAGTGTGACCTTACTATTCAATATATATTTAAATGACGTTTCAGTATTCGGCCGTAAAACTTTATTTTTTCCAAAATAATAGAACGGCAATAGGCGGCCTCTTTTTAGTCCCTTTCTTTTCCCATCGTTTTATTATGCGAGAGCATGGGAAGGAAAAGTGGATTTGACGGTAAAGACTCCTACGTTTCCGTTAATTAAGCATCTGCTATTTGTTAATGCATCTCTATTACTTGGGTTTTTTTATATTAGTCATGTGTTGAATGATATTGGTAATGATGAGGTCGATGTCATGTGTCATACCTGTGTGCCATCGCATGTGCAGCGTGTGGCTCGTCTTGTGCGAGAACTTCTGCTTGCAGATCTCGCAGGAGAACTTCTTGACTCCGGAGTGCAGCATCTGATGGTTTGCTAGATTCGCCTTCGTTTTGAACGATGAGTTACATAACTGAAAAAATAAACTAGTTAATGCAAACGAACGATTCTAGGATTAAATATAATTTAAATCTATTCAATATTTGAATACTTCAAGAGTGATTTTATTGTTACGGCCAAATTATGGTTCCAGAGCAAGTCGTTATAAATTCTATATTTATTCCAAGTGTAATGTTTTTAAATTTGGTTTACACTTTACATACATTTTATTAATTTATTTAAATAAAAATGCAATTTACTCAACCACATTGATTACTTATTTGGATGAAGCTATGGAATCCTTATTGCGTAACTCGATTTGGAGTATTGATTCAATCGATCCAATGGGACATTTTTTTCCTATTAGATGGGAAAATTAATACCTATATATCGGTCCACCGAACGACCCGCCGGAAATACCTGACGTACTCGTATGTTAAGTATTTACGCTACAGGGACGATAAGTTTTTTGCTAATGTTATGCGAGGGTCCCGACCTTGCACCTGAAGGGTCTCAGCTGCGAGTGCACGAGCTGGTGCCGCTGCAGCAGCTGCTTGTGTCGGAAGTGCTTGCCGCAGGTGCCGCACACGTAGCGCTGCTCCGCGTGCGCGGACTGCTTGTGGTACACCACTGACGAGGGGTGGCTCAGCACCTGCACATTTACAATTACCTTCAGTTCACTTGTATAGTTCAAACATCCACCTTAAAAGCTGGATGTTTGAAGTTTTATGCATATTGTGACGACACGGAACATAAACAAATAGGATGTTGGTTTTAACCTTAAATAAAATAAGAGTTTTTTTTTAGATAATCATAAACCGATGACGGTTTTTAGGTAAATGGGTTTTGATGATTTTGAAAAAAGAAATCTTACGGTAATGTCAACTGGGAAATAATTGCCCCATATTTGACATAGGGTAAAAATGTGTACAAAAGAGATCAGTCCATTAGTACACGGCTATTTGATTTTTACTATCAACCCATTGTTTGCGCAACACATTACTGAATTGGTTATTTGTTAGAAGAGAATTTTGCCTTGGTTTTTATAATTTAAGGTAACAAATCAGTCATATTTCGCCAAAATAGCGAAGAGATCACCATATACCAGAAGGCGATCATGTAAGAGTGCATACCTTCCCGCAGAGGTCGCAGGCGAAGCCGCGCGCGCGGCGGTGGCGGCGGTGCGAGACGCGGTGCAGCGCCAGCGAGCGCGGGTAGCCGAACGCCGCGCCGCACTCCCCGCACTGGTACGGCTTCTCGCCCTGGTGCACCGCCTGCACACAAACAACCTCACACATTTATTTATTATATTAATTATAGCATGGGAACCGTAACTATTTCCAGAATCAAAAGTAACCTATGTGTTCTTCCAGACTATCCTCTACATCTACACCAAATTTCTTCGAGATCCGTTCACCCATTTAGGAGGTAAACTCTAACATCCTTACATCCATCTAAACTTGTGCATTTATCGTCACCAACTAACTATACATCCCACTGAGGCTCGGAGCCTACCCAAAGTTAGAGGTGACTAGGCCATAGTCAACCACACACATTTAATAAATATCTTTGAATTTTTTCGCCAATATGTGCATCACGATATTTTACTTTACCGTAAAAACAGGTTAATTTGCCTACATATGAAATTAAAAAATCACATTGATACATAGTGGGATTCAAACCCAGGACCTATAGTTTACAAGTCAAGTGCTTGCCACCCCTGAGCCAGAGACACTGTACAATTTATAATATTAGTAAAATAGTAAGATGAAATATGATTAATTAGAAATATGATTAGAATTTAGATATTATATGTTTACCTTGTTATGCATGGACTTTGCTTGCCTGCTGCTGAACTCCTTATCGCAATGGTTGCACTTCAGCTTGGTCTTCACTTCCCCCGCTGGCTCTCCCACCTTCTTCAATGCTATTGGATCACTTTCTTGTACTAAATTAAAAGAATAATGATTTTTTTTTAATCAGGTTTTAATTTAAAAGTATTTTTTATTAAAAGTAACATAAAATTGAAAATCTAATTAAATTTTTCACTGACACTTAAAATGAGAAAACTTACCAATTTCTTCAGTCTCTTCAACTTTACCATCCTCATCTTTGTTTGACTCTTCAGTAGTGACCACAGTGACCACATCCATGTCTGGTGACACATCAGGTACTGCGGTGTCACCTGACACAATGCTGTCCACATTCACTAATGTCACCATGTCAGTCACAGTTGTTGTTTCAACTACTTGTTCCACTATTTTTTCACTTTTACCAGATTTCTGGAAATAAAATAAACAGTACCATTGATTGATAAACTCTTTGAATTATAAAAATATTTTACTATGTAAGATTTCTCAAGGACAGTTAGAGGACATGTTTTACTGTGTAGAAAACATCCATTAACTTCGAACTAAACTATAAACAATTTAAAAAAAAACTTAAATAGACTATGTTCTACATCTTGGACAAAATTCATTGAGATCTGTTAAACTGTTTTAGAGATATTATATAGCAAATAACATCCATCCAAACTCGCATTTATAAAATTTGTATAGGCGTCATCAGCAAATGATCTAGGCTAGGCCTAAGGGGGTAGCTACAATTAATTTAGTCTTATTCAAAGTAGACTTTACATAGCTTCCATTTTTCACTGTTCTATGTTAGGTGCCCATGCATACACTCCCGTGTCTCCACATGGGCGTCGATGGGTTAACACGGGTTAGTGTGAAAGACGATATCTAGTTGTGCACCATATGTGTATGACATAGTTACCAAACGTTTATTCTCCTTTGTGCTGGTGAGGTCCTTGCATTGCAGGATATTCTGTCCGCGGTGTGCGGAGCGCGCCTGGTGTTCGCAGAAACGCAGGCGCGTGGAGAAGGTCTCCGAGCAGTCGGCGCACTGGTAGAGCACGGGGCCGTGCTGCGCTATGTGCGACATGTAGCGCCCCGTGCTGCTGAACTCCATGCCGCAGATCATGCACTGCTCGCGCGTCTGACGGAGACGACCTGCGTGTGCATGTTTATATCATTTAATACTTTAGTAGTCGTTGCATGAATTAAAATAAAAACTTAGTAGCCTGTATCCTTAACTGTATACAATTGTGCCAAATTCCATCAAAATGTATTGAGCAGTACCTTTCATGCATCTAAACCTTCATATTTATTATATTAGTAAGAAGTTAGATTAAATACTAGCAGTTGCATGCAATTAGTCAATGTGAAATTTAAAACTAAAGTCGCCTAAAATATAATATTCATTAAATCTCTTAATGAATTATATTTAAAAGTAATAAACTTACCTTTAGGGCGGCCTCTACCCTTTCCTTTCAACACAACAACCAGCTCTCCAGATTGTTCCAAGTGTCCTATCACCTGAGGTTCCTTGACCTCTGGTACCACAGGTGTCTCATCTACAATTACTTTCTTTTCACTATCACTGTCTTCACCATCAGTCATCCCTTCTTCTTTAAATATTCTCTCCAATTCTTTACCCTATAAATTATAATAAATCATTTATAATATTTATATATATATATTTATAATATGCATCAAACATACAAGCCACTGTTTCAAGGATAAATTTGCAAGCGAACAAACACCAGCAGATTTTTTTTTTTAAAGTAAACCGGATGTATAATAATATAAGAGATTTCACATTAACCAATGACATAAAAATATTATGCCAAGTAATTGCATTCCAGTTAGCATATAAACATGGTTGTAGCCAGCATGTGCCAGTTACTTACGCCTGGTTCACACTTCGCGAGTACACTTCTACAGTAGTGCAAGCCAGGTATGGATTGTATGGATTCACTGGCTCCAGTTTGGATTCACATTATGTCAGTTGAATGCCAAGGCATATATTAAATGCTACTCATTCCATCCATCTATCCTAAGTAAGTATGAACGAGGCATGATGGTAATGTATCAGCTACTAGCATATGTATTCTTGCCTTTACATGTTCATCACAATCTTACCTGTACCACTTCTTTGAACCGTGTAGGAGTCTTCCGGCGTCTCTTGCCTGTTCCATCACTATCATTGTTCTCAATTTTGTTCCTCTCTTGTTCCTTGAGAGCATCTTTCTCCGCTAACTCTTCCGGGGTCTTTTGTATTTTAGGAGGCCTGCCCCTTTTCCTTTTAGGCTTTTCCAATCCCGCTACTTGTAGAGATATTGGATGCTCTAACTGATACACTTTATTACCAGCATTTACTGGAAATTTATAG